>JAODPA010104294.1:0-20673 GCA_025585075.1 Nepenthes mirabilis
TATATATATATAAGTTTTTATATCTTAAATCTCCACCATCAAATTTTTAAATGATATTGATATGTTTCTAAATCTGAGCTATTTTGCGGATTAGGGAGCCTTCTAATTTTTTATTGAGGGACGAGCTCAGGTGGCTCTAGTCTTTATATCTGATAACTTATATCCTCCGTAACATAATGAACAAATAAAATATTAGAGGATTGACGGGACCTACTCTCCAATTTATCTTTTGATACTTAAATTAGAAATTTTTATAAGAAGAAAGAAAGATGGAGGATATAAGATGTAATATGTACGAGAAAAAGGAATAAGAACGATGTTAGAGTCTTTGGCTTTAGTGTATGTGCTCGACAAAGAGAGACTTTTGAGTGGTACGGAGGGCTTAGTTCTGGTGGGTGCGCTTGGTAAGGACGACTTTTGCGTAGTGTTAGAAAGCTTGGTTTTAGTGGGTGCGTTCGGTAAGGTGCGACTTTTTGAGAGAGAGTGCGTGTGAGTGATAGCTCTTTACTTCGTCGGGTTAATCGAGAGCAAGGATAGTTCTCTTAGGGCAAGTGGTAGCCAGAATCATTCTCCTTTTTTTCCATTCACCAATAGGGGTGAAAGGTATTTGTAATACTGGTGTCAATGTGGTTTTGACATTAATTCTAATGACAGTTGTCTTACCAGGATTCGCCGAACTGTCTTGACGACTATGGAGGTCGTCGATGTCAGTTGTCGTTTTGGAGTAGTTGTGTGATAATCCGTGGTCCTTATCGAACATCTGCCAAACTGTCCTGTTGGAAGATGCACGCATGCACAGGTTGCTACGACCAAGTTGTTGATTGCCAGGTTGAAATGCTTCCTGTGCTACGATTGGCCAGTCCACCTGGATTGTCTGTTGGGCTTTTTGGACGCTTGTCTTTGTCTACTTGTCGTGAGTTGGCCACAATTAGGCTGGTCATGGTATCTCTTGGGCCTTACACATCGCTAGATCTCGCTAAGTCTTAATTTTCTTGGCACACTGACGAATGGGCCGAGTGTTGAGTTGACCTACGTTGGTATAAGACCTATCACTAGCCCCCTATGTCGGGTGGCTGAGTTTCGCCCATTTTTGATATACCCGATGATGGGATGTCTCCTGTAGGGGTCACCTTCAAGTGTTCCTTTTTAAGGCGTTCTACATCCTTTTTCACAGGTGCTTAGCAATTTGGTACTCTGTTTGGAAGGATTTAGCGCAATTTTTTGAACCTAGTGATTCTCTATGGATGGTGTTAGCAGGTGTGATTTCCTACAATAATGGCTCATAAATCTACTTTTTCAACTATAAATGAAGGGCTTGTTGCACTCCACTTCACCAACCACTTCTCCACTGGTTGAACAATGCAAGAGATGGGAGTGGGCATGGAGCCTGTGCTGCCATCGGCCGGGATCAAATGGAGCTCTGAGAGATTCGAAGAAGTATTTGAAGTCTGTTGTGATCTCCCTGCTTGGCTTGTTCTCTTGTTGTGACAAGAGTGGTCTAGTCACAGGGCCACCATTATATTCTTCCTCTCGTTGGCATTCGGTGGTCCAATGCTAGAGGAACTTTGAAGGGCAAGTGTTCTAGCCCGTTGGCTTGCTCCAGGAATTTCCTTTGGCGGGATTGCTTCCAAATGTGTTGGAGGAAGTGCTTCTGAAGTAAACTCGAGGTAGGGTTGTTGCCGCTGCGCTAGGTCCGACTTAGTTCCATTGGCTATGGTCAGTCTTGGTAGAAGATCTCTGGGAGGAGAGCTTCCTGTGTGAGGGCGGTGGTGTCTCGCTCCACCCTTTGCAAGGAAATGGCTTTCCATTCCTCTCCCACCACGTTTAGTCTCTGATCGGGATGGTCGATGGGAAGATAGTCCCCAGGGAGACAGCAGCGTTTTGGCTTCCCATCTACCTATCTTCCCTAAACCCATTTGAGTGAATGCTACCAAATCACCGCTCAATGTATTTTTTCTTTTTTGTTACCATGTACGTTTGCTATCGTAAGTTTTGTACTTTATAAAAAAAAGTTAATGAATAAAAATATCATGCATTTTTCTGTCTTCATCGCATGGATATGATATTCTTGTGTACTTTGAATAATTTGAATCTTCTGATATTGCTTTTGACCACTCGGTCCCCGTTAATTTGACAGTGTAGTCCTGTTGGCAACTTGGTCTTCTAGTGGTTCAATTTTGTGCAGCTTGTCTTGATGCTCAATTGGGACGCGATCGGTCAAACTAGCCTTGAGTTTGCCAGGGCCACATGTCAATGGTCTGTAATCTGGGGAAGTGACACGTCAAGGCATCGATAGTTGAGCTGCATCGCTGTCATTGTGTCAATCAAGGCGTTAGAGTGCATTGATTGCGATGGGATGCGTTGTGTCACATGCCATAATGGCACTGGTGAAAAGATGCATTGCTTCATTGCCTTCGAACGACATCATTGCCAAGTCGGGGCGTTGGCTATTTAAGCGTTGACCCTCAACTATTTCCTTTATCGCTTGACGTTTGCAAACGTCTCAATCCCTGGACTTGCCATCTTTTTATCTAACCAATTTCTTCTCTCCTGAATGACTTACTGAGACGTTATTGACATTCCGACATCATCTACCTCGTCGTCAAGGACGTCACTTTCCTCTGTCTCTTGGCCTTTGGCTGAGATGGGAGGTGTCAACGAGTGGATGATGGAGGTCATTGGAGAAGATGACTTGATGGGTGTGGTGCCCGGATTCTTGAGCCCATCAAGGCCCCGAGGATGCCTTCTGGCCTTGATCTGTCGGGTCTTCCCGCTAGGTATGTTTGTTCTCTTGGAGGTAGTACATATCCCTACATGTGTATTCTTCCGTTGTGACTTCTGGTTGACCACTCTTTTCTGCTTGACAACTGCGGAGGGCGTCTCGTTAGAGGAAGTTGAATGCTTGCGAGGTGAGGAGATCACTCACTTGTTGCGCACACAAACCGATCGAGTCACTAAGGAAATGGAGTGCCGGGTCAACGCTACAGTTGGCGAGGCACTATAGAATCAAGCACATGCTGACTATCTTGACTAGGCTCTTTCAAGTCCCGAGAAAGATTTTGAAAGCTCTCCAAGGCTCACGCCTGGGCTTCGGGTCGAATCGCCTCACTCGAGGGTGAGGTGAGGACTAGGCTCCATCTTGAGGAGCTGGCACTGGTACTAGAGGGATGATTCTAGGATGACGTTCGCTTATGTAGGGGGATCATCTCCATGGTGGCTTCGGACTCTCCTTTCAGCTTCTTGGATACGCAAAATGTTGGAACTAGCCATTGTGCTAAAATGATTGGATGCCCAAAGCTGGAGGGTAGAGGGTGGACCACCACATCCTCCAGAGGGCCCTCGGCTGTTGGATGGTACCCCTACTAGGTTGTAGTAGTGCTTTTTATATTTTGAGGCTGAGGGATGCCTTTGAGATGTACACTCTTAATCATTTAATAAAAACATTCTAAATCGTTTCGATTATTGTCATATGTTGTGTGGTTTAAGTGTTTGAGTGTTGCTCTCTGCTATTTGTCGATCGTCAAATCGGATCACGTGGACCACTGGTCGCTTGCTCTTCTACGATCCTAACTCATGGCAATCTATTTCGAATACTAGATCGGGATGAGGGCTGGTCAGATTTGCCTCAGGCTTGCTAGTGTTGCGAGTCACCAGTTTGCCATTTGGGAAAATAGGGCATCAAGGTCTTGAAACCTGCGTGCTGTTTTACCAGTTGGCCATCCCAAATCTGTTAGACCATCATTGTTGAACGTCGTGGTTAGCGGCCTGTGTAGAGAGGCGTAGTGTCAAGCAATCATTCTTGACGATGTGTGATTGACGTGTTGTAGCGTATCCATGGTACAGCACGTGTCGTGGTCATTTTGGGGAGTGTTCCTTCAATTCGCCCACACGAAGCCGTTTCGGTACAGGCGGAGGCTTATTTAAATTTTGGGCCTTTGTCATTTCCCCCACCATTTTTTCTCGATTCAAGCCGCTTTGCTTCTATGATCTCTTTTTACTTTTTCATCCATGGCTTTCAAAAGCATTTTCATGATCCAATCTACTCTCACCGCCAGGGACGTTGAGTCCCTGTTTGCTCGCTACAAGATTTTAGGTACCATAAAGTTCCAGTTGCCAAGCACGGATGATAGAGCGTGCTCCCCGTTGGAGGGATACATCATGATTTATGAGTCCAATATGAAGGGAGGACTTCGTTTTTCAATTGTGTCGGAGCTGTATAAGATCCTCATGGCTTTGGGAGTCCCGTTGGCGAGGCTTCAGTCTAATGCTATCCGGTACCTGGTCTCCATGTGTGTCTTTGCCCGTCACTATGGTTGCAAGTTCAACGTTAGATCGGTGAAGGTGATCTTTCGTTTCAACCAGAGCACGGACTGGAACTCGATATCTGTGTGCTTGGAGTTCCACTTCCCAAGGGTGAATCCTGACTCAACCAAGAAGTAGAAGGACCGGTGCTTTTATCTGGAGATCCTTTCCGAGTGGGGTCCTTCGAATGAATGGGGCAACGTGCGAGCTTGTCTCGTTACTGCCGTGGGAGACTGGGAGAAGAATTTGAAGAAGCCGCTAACGAATCTCATCTAGGCGCACGCTGACACTTTTCGGGACAGAGGCCATTGGATGACTGCACAGACCTTCACTAGGGTCTAGTGGGAGCCTCACTTTGAGGGGGCTGGCATAGCCCTAGCATTGCCTGCCACGTCTTGGAGGAGGCTTGGGGTGTTAACCATCAGGGAGCCCTCGGATAGGGTGGCCAAGCGGCAGGAGATATCGTCTGACTCATCTTCTGGTGATGATCAGGCTATGCTGGAATGGCTACGGAGGTCCGTAAGGTCTTTGAGGAGGACAGTTCCTACTCCTGCTTCCTCACTGAGCTAGGCGTCTGGGGCTATCGGCTCGACCGAGGGAGGTGAGTCCTTCTAGCCTCTCACATTAGTCGTAAGTGACTAGGAGGTGGGTGCTTAGGACGAGCTGATCCTAGTGCCGACTCTAACTCAGTATAGTGCTCTTGCTATTGCTGTCTCACTACACAAGGACTCCATGCCCTGCTTTCCTGCTACTGTTGTTGAGGAGGCTACTTGTGATGATTGGGTAACTAACGTCCCAATCAAGGAGATTGAAGAGGGTCACACCGTAGTGGGAACCGAAATGATGAAGGTTGATGTGCCCGTCGAGGCCAAGGAAGCTGCCGAGGTGCATCATTCTGAGTCTTCAGAGTTTGGAGTTCTGGAGGTGGTTGAAGTGGCTAGAGCCGTAGAGGTTGCCAAAGGGCCTTAACCTGAGCCCTCGGAGCGTGAGGTCCATGGGGAGGTGGAGGTTGGACATGCTATTGGAGTTACTGAGGGGCCTTCTTTTGAGCCTCTGGAGCCTAAGGTTCAGGTGACAGTGGATTTCGTAAATGCTGTGGAGGTTGCTGAGGCGCCTCCCTCCGAACCTCGGGAGCTAGGGAACCCGGAGTAGGTCAAGGCCACATTGAGCCATCCACCCTTGGAGAGGCCTTCCTTTGCTGAAGTATTATCTGAGCACCTTCCTGCCTCTTTCCCTTACTTTCGTTGTCATTCGACTAACTGGTTTTTCACTTGTAACTGTAGGAGGGGGTCCACCAATTGGCTGCCTTCGTCGACTGTCTGGCTCAGATTCACGTCAACTTGGGGGAGTTCAAAGTTGTGGTGGAGCGGGCTTCCCGTTCCGAACATGAGCTATCTGAGGCTAGGGTGAAGATTTCCTCCCTCGAGGATTCACCTTGCTTGTCAGAGTGGTATTGCACTTGTCCTCCGAACGAGATCCTCTGACTGGAGGGCGAGCTTAGGACTTCTCTCAGCCCGGATGAGATCAGACGGGTGTTGGATCGTAGGAACTGGGCTGGCATCAATCTCTACCGGCACATAGTGAATTTGGTGGCCCTGAGCTTTCCGGTCTTGATTTTCTATTCAAGGAATGTCAGCGCTCGGCAGTGATTAGATTTGTTGGGTTTTGCCAGGGATGCTACTGGACCTTCATCTCATCTGCTAGGGAGCCCCCTACCCCCGGGTCGTCCTTCCTCTGATCAGTAGGCTATTTTTATATTTTTCTTGAGTGGATGGCCCACTTTGTACATGTTGATTTTTGTAATGAAATAAGTAGATCATTGAGGGCATTATTGCTAGTGTTCATGCGTACATAACGAGCTTTCCTTCAGTCGCTTTCCCTCTGCTTCTTTTTTTTTGCCAGTTAAACGTTGTTACTATCGTCGCTAGGCTTGTTTTGCACGCATCTGCCCGATTGTGCTTGTTCTCCCGAGGGAATGTCGCAACACTTTGATTCTGTGGGGTGGTATTCTTTCCTATGAGTGGGACGTTATCGCATGTTTGTTAGTGAGTCTTACTAGGATTGGCTGGGTTTCATGGCCATAGTTGTTGGGCTTGGGCGGTGTCATAGGCCGTTGTCTGTACTTAATCATTGGCACTCAGTCTTATTAGAAGACGTCATAACTTTTGTGCGTCTAGTTCTAATTTACTGACCATGGTTGACTGACGGTACTCATCTCTTTTGAGGGGAGTTGTTGTACGCATACTATAGAAACCCCCTAAGGCTTTAGTGGTTGTCCAATGAGGGATCTGACACTTTTTCTATGAGTCCTCTGGGCCGTGGTGTCAAACCGCAAATAGTCCACTTGGTAGCCGAACCGAGGTTTAAAATTTGACCATGCATGGGCCGCTCGATAACGGGATCGAGGTTGACTTGCGAATGAACAAAAGTTCACCTGATTTAGGGGCAGCTTAGGTAATTCATTTTCTTGAAAGAAGCATGCAAGCACTCATATGAAAAATAGTAATGAATAAACAACAGTCATTTTATTAATTGAAACATGGTATGATTTAAAAGTATTCACAATGATACATGTCTACCTTACCTAGGCGTGGTTGAGCCTTACTGGTAGTACTTTTTGAGGTGTGAGGCATTTCTAGTTCTTGGGACTAGCTTGCCGTCCTGGGTGCGTAGCTTATACTTACCATTTCAGATGATGGGTGAGATAAGTAACGGTCTTTCCTGATTGGGGGAGAGCTTGTTCCCGTTAACGATTTTACCTGTTACTTCTGTACTCCGTAGAACTAGGCTCCCTACTTCCAACTGATGGGTTTTCACCCTTTTGTTATAGTACCATGTGATCCGCTGCTACTAGGCTACCGTTCACAAGCATGCTGCATCTCAGGCTTTTTCGAGCAAGTCGAGATGTTCTCTAAGCCTCTGAGAGTTGTTGCATGGGTCAAAGTATTTGACCGAAAGGTTGGGCAGTCCAACCTCTATTGGGATAACTGTCTCACTCCCATAACATAGATTAAAAGATGTCTCATGGGTCAGCTCTCTCGGGGACATCCTGTATGACCATAAGACGGATGGTAGCTTGTCCGCCCAGGAGCCCCAATGTTTTCTAACTACGTCTTCAACTCATGTAGTAGCATAAAGTTCATTACTTCCACATACCCATTGGCTTGCTGGTAGTTGACGGAAGTGTGAACCAACCTTATCTGCAGACTTGTATAGTACCTGGTGAATTGCTTACCAATGAATTGTGTTCTATTGTCAGTCACTATAACATTAACAATTCCAGACCGGCATATGATGTTCCGATGAAAGAACTTTGTCGTGTTCTATTCGGTGATCAATGCTAATGGGGATGTTTCGACCCACTTTATGGTGTAGTTGATACCCAGTATGATGAACTTTCTCAACCCGGATGTTATGCTGAGAGGGTCGAGTATGCCGAGCCTCTATTGTGTGAACGGTCAAAGTGATTGCAAGGCCTGCAGTTCCATATGCGACTGATGAGGCATGTTCCCATGGATCTGGCGATTCTCGCATTTTTTCACAAAATTCATACTTTGAAGTGAGGGCCAGTAGAAGTCTTGCCGCATGATCTTACAAGTTAGATTTTTACCTCTGACATGTGACCCGCAAATGGCGAGGTGCACCTCACCCAGCGCGTAATCAGCCTCTTCTGATGTAATACACCCCATGTAGGGGGTTAAGTATCCACGGCGATACAACCTCTAGTCCATGATAATATACCACACTGCTATCTTCCTCACGCGCTTGGCCTCTTTCGGGCTCTCTAGGAGGATGTCCTCTATTAGATACCCCCTGTATAGGGCCATCCAGTTATTGCTATCAACCACTTGCAGCACCTCACACTCAGGGTCATCTATGATCAGTGTGGTAAGGACTTTCCTCATGTCACTAGTGCACTTCTCTGGATTCCCAATTCTTGTGACCTTTGCTTGCTTGTCCGCCTTCTAGTTTTCTTCCCTCGAAATGTGGATTACTTCAATTTCGTTGAATGCTTGGTTTAAGCCCCTTGCTCTATTGAGGTACCTTGTGAGCAAAGGGTTCGACGCTTCAAAGTTTCTACGGACCTGATCGACGACCAACTCGGAGTCGTTGTAGACGATTAGTGATCAGGGCAAGCACTCATTCGTCAGTCAGAGTCCAGCAAGTAGCACCTTATACTCGGCGACGTTATTGGTGGTTGAAAAATCGTGGGTCATCAAGTACTTTATCTTTGACCCATCCGAAGTCCTCATAACCACGCTTGCTCCATTGCCCACTTGCGTCGATGACCCGTCGACGTGCAAGGTCCAGGCGGGGATCTCTGGCTAATTGGTGTCTTTGGTGAGGTCAAGGGCGTCTGAAATTGGGGTCATTGTTTTAAAGATGAAGTTCACGATGGCATGACCCTTCATGGCTAGCTGCAGCTGAAACTCCATATTGAATTCACCCAACTCAATATCTCATTTTACCAGTCATCCGAGTGTATCTAGATTCTGCAGGATTCATTTCAACGGCTGATCAGTTAAGACAACGATTTTGTGCGCTTGAAAGTATGGGCGCCGCTTCCAGATGGAGTAAATAAGGGCTACCATGATCCTCTCAGTATGTGAGGGTAATGGGTCTCGGTGTTTGTCAAGACTATGTTGACATTGTACACCGACCGTTGTACGTCGGTCTACTACCGGATAATGACCAAACTCAGTGCCGTGTCGAATATTGTAAGGTACAGGTATAGCTCTTCGCCCTCCATAGGTGAACTCAGGAGAGGAGGGTTGGCAAGGTACTCCTTGAGTTCTCGGAAGGCACCTTTACAGTTGGTTGTCCACTGGAAACCGGTTGCTTTAGTCCCTCTCAAAATTTTGAAGAAAGGTAGGTACTTCTCTGTGAATTTTGCCAAGAATTGGGAAATAGTAGCAAGCATTCCGATGAGCTTCTAGACCTCTTTTATTGTCAGAGGCGAGTTCATATCGATGAGAGCTTTCATCTTCTCAAGGTTTGCCTCGATTCCCCACTAAGAGACGATGAAGCCGAGAAATTTTGCAAATGTTACATCGAACGCACATTTGGCCGGATTTAGCTTAATCTGGGGCATCCGGAGAATTTCGAAGGCATCACTCAGGTTGCGAACACGGTCGTTGGCAATTTTGCTTTTGATGAGCATATCGTCCACGTACACCTTCATGTTTCGACCGATTTGGACTTCGAATACCTTGTTCACGAGCTGCTGGTAGGTTGTTTTGGTATTCTTCAGGCCAAAGGGATTGTAGCAACACATCCTTGGTCTGTCATGAAGGAGGTGTACTCTTCACTGTCCGAGCTCATCTTGATCTTGTTGTAACCCGAGTAGGCATTCACGAAATTTAGTAGCTCGTGGCCAAATGTAAAGTCTACCAACAGGTTAATCCTTGGTAACGAAAAGTTATTCTTGGGACAGGATTTGTTCACGTCAGTAAAATCAACACACATCCGTCACTTTCAATTATTTTTCTTGACGAGCACCACGTTGGAATCCAATCCGGGTATTGGACTTCTTTAATGAACACCGCGTTGAGCAACTTTTTAATTTCCTCATGAATGACAATCAGTTTTTCTATGGAGTAGTTCTTGTGCTTCTGTCGGATAGGTTTGTCACCGAGATCAAGACTCTACTTATGGACCATTACTCCGATTAATATCCTTAACATGTCGAAAGACGTCCATGTAAAAGCGTCAGAATTTTACTCGAGGAAGGTTATCAGTTGGTCCCGTAGAGGGCCTGTCAAGGAGTTTCCGATTTGCACACATTCTTGGGTTCGTTGGGGGTCCAAGGGAACCTGGTTGGTGGATTCACTGAACTAGGCCTATTGTAGGGTGGTCTCATCTCGAAAATTGATGTCCTCAATCAACTGACCGAGGGTTGCTGGAGCGATCTGGGATAGGTGTGCTATTGGTCACCTAGAACCTCTTCGGCGTTGAATGGGGTCAGGAATTTCATTTTTAGGTACATGATCGACGTCACTGCCCCGAAAGCGGCCAGACAGGGTCATCCCAAAATGATATTGTAAATCGAGGAATGATCCATCACTAGGAACGTGAACATCCCGGAAGCCGTTCGAGGGTAAGTTCCCAGCATGACCACCGGTTGGACCACCATTGGACGGGTATCGGCCTATTGTCCAACCCGTATAGGGGTCCCTCGGTCAACTTCATCAGATTCTTTTTCAGGCCAAGCTTAAAGTATGCATTGAGGTAGAGTAAATTTTAAGAACTTCCATTATCATCGGAGATCCATTTCAATTTGTTGTCAACTGTACCGTCTGAATCAAGGACCGATACAACCAGGGGGTCTAAATTGGAAGTTATTATATGAGCCATATCATCGATACTAAAATTAATGATCTCATTCCTAACTCCTACCCTTGGCCTTTTGTTGCTGGACGTCGTCTCCATGCGGCCTGGGGCGTTGTTCTTGGCTAGGTGAGTTGTCACCATGTTAACGACTCCAACCACAATTCGGTTCCTCAGCTGCTCTAGTCTGTCCTCGCTGCTCCTTCGGGAGCCTACCCCAGATTTCGCAAGAACCTGATGAGGTATCATTTATAGACCAGGTCTTTAATCCCATTCTACAACATCCGGTAATCTTCAGTGTTATGACTTGAAGATCGATGGTAATGACAATACTTTGACTGGTTTCCTCCATCCGAATTCTTCGACACCTTCGACCATTTCAAGAATATTTCATCCCCGATCCACATCAAAATATTGGTACGGCTATCATTTAAAGGAATCAGGGTCAAAGGCCTGAACTCTTTTTGGACTCTAGCTTCTGCCCGCAACTGCTTTCGGGGGCCTCGGGAGCAATTGTCATCTTCACTCCTCCTTTTCTCATTCGCTAGTCCTTTTAGGGGTTGATATGCGCTCTCTAGCCGTTTCGCTTCATTAGCTTCCTCCATCGCTATGTAAACGCGGGCAATAGTCTCCGTCTGCCAAAAGGTTTGAGGGTTCTGATGTGCCAAGTGTTTGAAAAAGTCGCCCAACTTTAGAGTAGCGATGAAGGCACTAAGCTTTACCTATTCGATAAGTCAAGATATTTGTTGGGCCTCAATGGTAAACTGGGCCAAGAAGCGCTTCAAGCTTTCGCCCCACTTTTGTCGGAGGTGAACAAAGTGCCACGACTGCATCTCCTCCTTACGGCTGGAGGCAAATTGCGATAAGAAGCAATCAGCGAGTGCATCGAATGACCAGATGGAGTTCGACTGAAGACTGTAGAACTAGGTGTGAGCCTCCCATTTAAGGGTTAGAAGGAAGCACTGATACATGGCAGTTTTGCCCAAATCTTGGAAGTTCAGCAGAGTGCAGAGATGGTCCATTAGGTCGGAACTCCAATCATAAGATTTTAGGGTCGGCGTCTTAAATTTGTAGGGTAGCGGTTGCGTCTAGATCTCCATCATGAACGACGATCTCCTCAAATCTGTGGAGGGTTTGCTAGCGTCTCCCCTGAACACATGCTGCTAGATTTTTTCCACCCTCTCCTCCATTCAAGGGGAGGGCGCAATCTTTTTGATATTGAGGAAGGTCATCAGTTCCGAATGGTTTGGAGAGAGATGTGGGTCCTAAGGACCGCCTGCCCGTTGCAGCCGTGTATTGTAAGAGGCTTCTCCTTGGGCCAAGAGCCTCCTGCCGCTATAGAAGTAGCAAGGATTTCACCGCTTTGAGTTATCCATTTGCATCCCGTGACTCAGTTGGCCCTCCAACCTCGCCCAGGCCATATTTCTTGGGGCCATGTGGGCCTCGGAGTCATCAAACCGCAGGATCTTCTCAACCAGATGCCTCTTTGCCCAATTTTTTCACTTAAGAGGCCGAAACTTGTGTGATGGAGGCATGAGCCCCATGCTATTGCTCGTCCAAATAGGTGTTGATCATTTGGAGCATCTTGAACACATCTCCCATTTGGGCAACATGCACATGCACGTCGGGTTTAGGCCGCTTGCCCGTGTAGCTACCCACTGAGGGGTCATCGTCTTAGCGGTGATGCCCTCGGCCAACACACTATCTTGTACCCTAATGTTGACCATGTTCTGTTCGTGAGTGTGGTGGTTAGACTTTCAAGTCACTTGACTACATTCGTAGGTCGGAAAAGATTTGCAACAGTCTTCTCTCATAGGGACTTCTCTTAAAATTAGGCAGCACCAATGATATGTCCCTAGATTCGAATTATTATACAAATTAGGGAATCTACTGGTTTTACACGAAGGGTTAGCTCAGGCAAGTCTGGTCTTCATCTCTAATAACCTAAGTCTTGCATAATATAATGAATAAACAAAATGTTAGAAGATCGACGAGACATATTCTCCGATTTATTTTTTGACACTTAAGTCAAAAATCTTTCTAAGAAAAAAAAAAGATGGAGTATGTAAAATGCAATGATGCAAGGAAAAAAGGGATGAAAATGATGCCAGAGGTCCTGACTTCAATGTATGCACTCGACGAGAAGCAGCTTGCGAGTAGTATGGAGGGTTTGGCTCCAATGGGTGTGCTCGACGGATAGCGACTTTTGAGTGGTGTCAAAAAGTTTGGTTCCGGTGAGTGCGCTTGGTAGGGAGTGGCTTTTTATGAGAGTGTGTCAGTGAGAGCTCTTTGCTTTGTCTAATTAATCGAGAGTAAGGATTATTCTCTCCAGGCAAGTGATGGCCAAAATCATCTTTTTTTCCCCTTCACCGGCAGCAGTGAAGGGTATTTATAATGTTGGTGTCAATATAATTTTGGCACCTGTTTTGGTGACAGTTATCCCACTAGGATTCGTTGGACTATCCTGGCGATCATGGAGGCCGTCAATGTCAGTTGTCGTTTTAGGGCAATTGTGCTACAATCGGTAGTCCTTACCGAACATCTACGAGGCTATCCCACCGGAAGCTGGAGGCGCATGTATGCATAGGCTGCTGCAATCAGACTGTTCATTGCTAGGCTGGAGGGCTTCCTATGCCACGATTGACCGGTCCACTTAGGCTATCTGCTTAGCCTGCTAAGTGCTTGTCTTTGTCTACTCATTGATAGTTGGACCATGACTAGGTCAGTCATGGTATCTCCTGGCCCTCACAACTCGTTGGATCTCGCTAAGCCTTAGTCTTCCTAGCATGCTGACGGATGGGCCGAGTGCTGGGCTGGCCCACAGTGGTACGGGATCCATCAAATCGAAATAAGAGATATAACATGTACATCTGTCAATGGAGATATTACTCGGACAATTTGGCAAGGAGTCAAATCTCGGCCATTCAATCCATAACCACAATCATACTTATCAATGAAAACAAAAACCATAAATCTTAAACCCTAAATCCTTTTTAAATATAAAAGTGCCAAAACATAGAACATTTATCATCCTCAGGAAATAACAATGATAATAATAATATTTTCATATAGAAAAGCATAATTTCCCTTCCATTTCACCCATCCAAAAATCCCTTCTTCCCTGTTTTTCTCCTGTTTCAGATGGGAGGCATTCCTCATGCCGGAGCCGCCTAATTAACACAGTAAAATCTTGCAGCCAGCCATATTGTCATTACATATGCATAACCCATTAAACCAAGTACCTGCAAATCGACACAATTTGGACTAGATGGAGTTTTTGCTTTGGGGTCATATGGCCGCCTTTCTACATTTTCTACTGGTTCTTTGTATTCAAGCCAAATACCGAAAACCCCCACACATATGGAGCAGCCGATTTTTGAAACTTTTATACAGCTTTTTTCCTAGTGCAGCATTCCTAGATCAGCTCCAGAAACAGGGCTTCCTGTTTGCTAGTCAGGCCAAGCTCATTCAGACTTAAATTGCTATCTCCATCACTGAAAGCTCGACGAGGGAACGGCCTCACCTGTTCGATGTCAATACTAGATTCAGACTTAAATAACACCGATGGAAGTTATCTCTTGACAAATATTTATTTCCCCGCATATCATTTAAGTAAGAAGATCAAAAGAGAGAATTACCACTCTGTAGGTGCCAGATTTGACCCCTCTACCAACATCAATGAAGTTGAACAGAGACTGCAAAGACAAGAACAATCAGTTAAGCCGCTGACGGAAGGGAAGGTGAAAGGGCTAATATTGACTGAACTTCATCATCTTTTAAGGCCTTCCTGTACTTCCAACGGACATGATTTCATCATGAAAACTTGGAAGAAAAGATTATAAGACAAGTCCAATATATTTTGATGTATTGTCGTAATCCTAACCGTCCAAGTTGTTAGAGTAAAACCTCACCATACCTCTAATTTGTCGGTCTTAAGGAATCGGCGGCCGTGGCGACTGCCATCAGGCATTCGCACAAGAAGGGTTACTGCATTCTCATCATCTACCGCCGGTTCTTCTGGAAGAGAAGCTTCTTTTGCGGCCAGTTGTCTCTCAAGTTCCTGTTAAGGGAAAGTAAAAATATTAAACAATTCCATAAAAATTGCATTTACAGCAGAACTATACTGAATCAGGAATTGTCTAGCTGCTAGGGGCAGCATAATTATGCAAACAGTGCCTTTAACAGAGATAATTGGGATAAGTGGCTTCCACATTCAATCATGTAAGGCTTGGCAATAAATTTTCACAGAAGTAAGAGTGGGCTGAATGAATCAGATGGACACAGGTAAAGCTGGCAATTCAGTGCACAAAGCTCCCACTATGAATGAGGTCTGTGGAAGAGTCAGACCATCTTGTGCCTATTACATAAGATTTTTGTATTATACAAGAAGTTGCTTACATAACTTGAGCCGGTGACCACTAGGTCACATGGTGACAACTCAATCATTTTGCCAAGGCTACCCTTGAATCAGATGGAAACAGGTGAATACAATTTAACAATAAGGACCAATAGATTTATACCTCTTATGATTACATAACTTCCTGTGAGCTTTTACATTACCTGTTCTTCTTCAAACTTCTTGCGAGATTCTTCCACCTTGCGCTGTTGTTCTTCAAGTGTTGCTTGTCTAGCTGCCTTTTCTTCCTCCATTGCCTTTAATTCTTTTTCCCTGTCAGCTTGCAGGGACGCAAGGTATTCATCATCCTGCATGCATAACATAGATTAAAAAATCAGCAATAGAAAGTGATGATCGCACTAGATTTTTGCAGCCCCAAAGAATTCAGACCTGTTGCTCGCGTATCAAGCGCTGAGCAGCAAGACCAGGTGAAGGAGGACGAGGGGCTTGTCTAGTTCCATCAAACCCAGACTGCATGAATTGATGAGGTGCATACGGAAAATGAAATTCACTCTGTTCGGGAATTCCACCAAACATAGCAGCCTCCAGCATCACGGCTTCATCGTGTTCTTCAGAGGAGATGCCTCCCCACTACAAAATAGTAAGAATAATTTGATCAATGAAAGTAGATTCTTCCCTCTTTCTTCCACTCGAATAACATTATTCACAAGATTCTGTGTAAGTAAAATGAGACAGATATATGCAATACCGACTCATTCTATGAAAAAAACCCCTTAGGGTTGTTAGGCTTGGCTAGTTCAGAAAACTGTTGAGAAAACGGGTTACAATTAGCATACCCTATCTGATTATATCCTGCTCAAAAAGAGCCTACTTTGCTACCTTTTCTCTCTATATAAAGTTACTTAATCCCAGTGTGGGGTTAAAACCCATTGTCAAAAGTCATTTTGCCACAAATCTTGCCTGAATCTAACTACTTGAATTAAAAGAAATTTTGCTATTGATACAGGTTCCTACAAACCAAATGAAAAAGTCAGAAGCAGCTCATCAATATGTCACCGGATTGCCTACTTCCTATATGTCTGGTAGAGAAAATGAAAGATGCTCTCAATAGTGCAACACCCAATATCTTGTCAATTTTAAAGCTATAACTCAAAGAGTTCAGTCTGAAAAAGAGATGTTTATCTTCATTCTTGCCCAAACTAAAAAGCTCAATCCAGTGGCTCAATTCACAGGTAAAGCCGTGATATAAAAGAGAGAGACGACAAATGCAAGAATAAATCTGGAAAAGGTATGATCCATAATCAGGATTGTGACTTTATAGTATTCTGAGTAAAGTAATACATCAAGATCTGATTTATAGGATTCAGATAAAAGACATACGTCAAAATCTGATTTAATTTATCAATACTATACGATTTTGATCAGTAAAAATAGATTATTCCTCCTTTTCTTAGATTCATATAACATTCTTCACAAGAATCCATCAAGAATGATGCAGATATATGCAGTACCTCATCAGAGTGGAAAGCATTTCCATTGAGCTGAGTATCAGTAGCAGTGGCATGCTGCGGACTCGGTGGAGGGCTGACTTCAATTACTTCAACTTCCTTATGAGCCTCATTAGAGCCGGCAGGCAAACATCTAGGCCTATTCCTAACCAATGGCTGCTCTTCCAATTCTTCAACTTCATATGGGGTAGATGAACTCCCTGCTACATTCTTTGGCTGTGCTGAAGTAATGTGAAAAGAATCGATGCTTTGCCTGTGACAGTTAGGACAGCATTGGCATCATCAGAGATAGATCTTCACGATTCACCCCTCAACAAAGCCTCTTTCCCCTCACAAGTAATACAGCAATCTCTCAAGAACAACCCTTCTCCACAACAGTTGCCCAAATTGGGAAATAATAAAATTTAATACCAACATACCATAATCACTCAAGAAAATCTTTCTTCATAACACTTGCTCAGAAGGGAAAATTTTGAAATGGAGTAAAAAAAGTCTCTATGGGAATGCTAAGAACACAGAATTCCAGCCACAGTGCCTAATGGCCATGGACAGCATGACAGCTATATCAAGTAAATGCAATTGAAAAGGGCAAGAAAATGGAAAGTGAGCAAGGGAAAGTTCGGATTAATGACAGAGAGCTACAAACCAAGGAGACGTCAATAACAAATACCTTCCATTTGATTCATCTTTGCCATCTAGCCCCTCAACTTTAACTGGCTTATTATCACTGGGGCCAGAAGCTCTAACGGTTCCAGCCTGTTCACCAACTGCTCCTTCCTGTTCTTCTGTCTGGAAACCAGTTCAATAAGGCATGATTAAATCATGTAAATACCAATCTCTCATGCATATACAGCATAAACAACAATAACAAGAAGCACAGCCACAGACCTTCAAGGAAAAGGAAACTGCATGTGCAACTCCACAATCCTCGATGTGTAATTGTCTCTGACGAGGTCCATCATGGTTTAAGTCCTGCATAAACAAGGAAAGATGTAAGGCCGGCATAGAACTAGTAAAATCACAACAGATCATTAAGCCATTTTGGTATATATTCTGGGCACCAACTTGCTGCTTTTGCAGTTCAGCATCTTTCTTGGAAGCCTCAATAGCAGCTTGAATCATTTCTTCCTCTATATCATTGCCATAATCAGATATATCATCAAAGGAGGGCCCACTTTGTACAAGATGACGGTGGGAAGTTCGGTCAACTTGCTCATTCTGACCAGCACCCCGAGCAGGGGCAGTTGAAATATTATCTTCTTCTTCTTCATCATCCATTATGACCATCCCATGGATTTCTGAGCCTTGTGCTTGTTCAGTATCAGTGACATCCTCAATTGTAGGGCCATGTCCCGAAGGACCAGATAATGAATTCCCATCTTTGACCTCTATGGGAATTTGCCTGACTTCTCTCGGATGAGACACAAATGGAGCACGGTCAGAAATGTTAGAGTGACTGCCAAGAAAGTTCGTACTATCAAAAAGACTCCTAAAATTTGGGTTGACGAAGAAGAAAGGATTCAGCCCTCTGGAAGCAGAAAAAAGAGATGGGGGGCCATGAGGCCCAAGTTCCACAGGATCATCAATATCCATGAAATCATTTTGAAGAGCCGTAGCAGGGGCTTCCTGCACACTACATGAAAAGAGATAAGCATTATTGGCAGCTAAGACACCAACAAGGAATACAGACAAAATAGGACACTGTCACACCCATATGTTATATATATAAAAATGATGATACAATATGTTGGGGACACATATACCAAAATTTATAATTTATTTATAGATATATGAATATAATTAATCAACAACATTATTTTATATTAGATTTAATAAAAATGTCTATTCCTTACTTTTTGATCCAAGGGGGGGGGATAAGTAGCTATTTAGAAATAGCTAAAAATAAAAGACATGCACATATATTTAGTTGTGGTAAGTGATGTGCATATTACTGCTAGTTTTTCCTTTTTTGGGTATGAGTTCCAACTGGGTAATAGCCAGTTTCGCAGCAAAATTGGAATGGCTGGCTGATTTCATGGTAAACAGCCTGTTCAGGTACAAAACTGCTCCAAACAGAGAACCAAATGGACAATGGACCAGTTCATCGGTTTTTCATCGCAAACTCTTATATCCGTAAGACAATGGACAACAAAATATCAACTCCCCCCCCTCCAAAAAAAACGGCGGGGGGGGGGGGGGGGGGGGGGGGGGGGGGGTCCGGGGGGGATTGATCAACCAAATAAGTAGTTTGTGATCCAACTCATGCAAAACGAGGCTCAGAATCTGAGAAACTCTAGAACTTGCAATGTATCAACATCTTAGGAGTGGAAATCATTTCATGACAAACAGAAGTACATTGGTACACATAATGAAAACCAGCCAAAACAAAAGGATTCCTGTGGCAACATGGGAGCGAAAAACTGAGATCCTATCAACTTGTTCCTACCTAGATTATAAGTCAATGAGTTTGGTCTTACTTAACCGTTGAGAAACTAAAGAACATTTCCATCTCCAAGTTTAACTTGGACATCTGTCGTTTTTTGGATACTAAGCAAATGAATTTATTTCTTCCCTCTTGGCCGGAAAATCAGAATCCTTAGCAGGATATATGAGATTACAATGATTAGTGGATACAATTCAATAAAATTCTGAATAATCAGGAATCCTATTCTCTTTTCCACTAGAAAGATCCAAATTTTGACTCCATCAATCACTATGAATGCGGCCTGATCAGCGCAATGGGATTTATCTATTCATTTATATCTTGACTTGAGATGGGAAATACCCAACTGGGTATGCTTACCGTCGCGCTAGCACATAAACTGCATTTGATGCAGTGAGTAGATCAGCAATGAAGAAAGGAATTAATGGTTCTATTTTAAGCATAAAAACGGGCCCAACTTTGTTCTACCGCCAACATGCCTTTTATTCTAAACAGAAACGTTAAGCATAGTGATTCTGAGTTTCAAAGCAATGAAACCCTTTCTTCAAAGCAACGAAAGAAATTTCAAAAGTTCCGACCAGGTTGGTAAAGAATATCTCTACAAACAATAATTTTAGAAGTGCCAAATCCTTACAAGCAAAAACTTAAAAATCCAACCAAAATTTCTTTCAAATATCATTTTTTTCCAATCCAATGTATTTGCATAACACAGAGTATCACCAGATTAATAAAAGAAAAATCATTCAACGTAACTGACAAAATAAACCAATAATGAAAAACAAGTTCAAAAAAAAAAAAAAACTAGAACACGAGATCCCCAATCATATAGCACAAGTAATAGATTAAATTATAAGCTATAGGTACTTTAGTTCCGATGGTTGCCGATGATGCTCAGAAATTGACAATCTAGTGAAAACCCAAATCCCAAAATTAGAAATTCACCTCGAGTCTCTGTATGGCGACTGCCTCCGTTGAACCGGTGATGCCCATAAAAGTGTCGATTGTTTCTTGATTTGGTCTAGCCATTGGAGTAAGAACACCCTGAAGGAACTAGCTTGATTTTAGTAATTTCTTCTACCAGAAGAAGAGAGACAGAGAACGGATATTTTGTGAATTGTTCCTGGAGGGATTGAGTGCCCAACTTATATAGGGTTGTTCTAGGAGGTGCTAGTTTTCCATATTACATTTTTTATGAAAATGGAAAATATATATGTATATATACACAAGTTTTTCGGAAAAGTATTTTTCAAAATGCATTAAGACATAATTTGTTCAACATTATTTAAAATAAATTATAAATTTTCAATCGTTTTTGACATAAATCGTTTGAAAATATTTAATTTATATATTTTTTAAACAAAAGGCTAATATGCTTGCGGTATTTGGGCACCGATGCCTTGCGGCAGGGGAAACAGGTTTTCAATAAAGAGGATGATAAAAGCGACGATGGGGTTTTAAGGACAATTTAGTCAAATCTGGAATCCAAAGACCAATTATTTCTCGTTTTCTTTGGGCTTTCCCTTCCATGTTGCGAAATAGGGGTGGGCGACGAATGGGCAACAGTGTCTCCGATTTGATTTTTAATATCTCGGTTATTACTTTTTATCATGAAAATTCTAAGGAATTTGATATTAATTAACAAAGCTTTAGAAAAATTTATACCCATTTAATAATTTAAAATTAATCAAATGATGTGTTGGCAAATAGAATGAAAATATTGCTATGTATTATGAATC
>JAODPA010104305.1:5595-20671 GCA_025585075.1 Nepenthes mirabilis
TATATTAAAGTTTTGAGGTATTTTTTTTAATAACCTAAAAGGATATCATGCTTAAATTTGGAAATTAATGAAAACTTTTCAAATATATAAATATTTGACCAAAGATGGTCAAATTTTTTTAGATGTGGTCACAAAAAAAAATTACTTCCATAACGCCCCGTAATGATATGTAGTGAAGATATCGATGCAAATATGACCGATAATGATACTAATATTTCTAATCCATGATTGTACGAGATTAACCTATTGCTACTTAACAAGGGCTTACGGATACTATATTCGTGGATTAACGTGTGAGCTTATTTTCTCTGATTGTTCTTTCTTACATTTGACAAATCTAGATCGTGTTAAATGAAACAATTGCCTTAAAAAATTCACAATAATTAATGAACAAATTGTTATGCAAGCTGCCTAGGCCCTAGCTAAGTGGCTCACATGGAAATGTTTTAATATGGTAATTGGGTCATTGAAGCTATTGCCTATAAGATGATCTGCTTTGATCTAATTAGGAATTAAGATCTGTGGTGCTTTTAAACTTGACATCATGGTTACGTGGTTTTTATTAGGGTAGTCATATTTGTCACAAAGGAGTTACAGAAATGGGCCGGCTTAGTTGTAGAACATATATTTGTTTGATTTGTTATAAAAGAAACTTACCTATTGTCTATTGAATAGTTCCGAGTTCTAACTCTTTTGCTCTTCTGTATGGGTGAAGTCTCAAGCCTAAACCTTTTTACCTAGAAAGAAAATAGGAAATTGGGATTGTTGACCAACGAAGGACTGGCTATTGCCTAGTGTTATATACTTTGTTTTAGGCATTCATCAAGGGAGCTGAACTTTGGTGCGATTGTTAGTTTGCTCTATTATGACTTTGGAGGTTAGTGGTATAAAGTTGGCGAAACATCTTGTCTGTTGTATGGTTAAGGTACTGCATATATGATTTTTAAGGCCTCAAAATAAGGGAGCGTTCAGCATTGGCGACCCTGCTACTTTTGTTTGTGTTGTCAGACGTTAAAGTTGTTCCTATGCTGTAATCCATTTAATTTCCTTTACTGGGTTCTTGATTGAAAGTAATTTAAATGATATTGCAGGAGTGCTCAAGAAGATGCCTCATAGAAGGTTTAGCAAGTTTTCAGTGCCCGGCAATTCAACCAGAAATTCCTGTGAGCAGCAAGGAGGCTGACCAACCTAGTCCAGTTTCAGTTCTTGAAGCTTCTTTCGTAGAAGATCTCTCATCAGGTTCTGAATGTTTTGAGAGAGTCAGTGCCGATCTTCATGGTAAGAAGCTATTTATTTTCATTTTCTCTAAATATCATCATACTATGTAACTAATTCATTGCAGCTAAAGTCACCCTTAATTTATGATGCAACATTGGGTATACTGTACAGAGAATATGTAGATGCTGGAGAGTTAGGAAAATGGGAATGTGGAGAAGGTGGTTTCTTCCTTTAAAGCAATAAATGATCTATCTGTATATGAAAATTAGAAAAGCTAAAAAAGGAATCTTTGAATGCCTTATCAATAGGAAATCTTTAGAACTATGGATTACGTCTGATACTTCCAATACAGGATAAATAAAAGTCATCTTGCAACCTATTAAACTATTAAACTATTAAAATCTTTAACCTTTCGGTAAAATTAGAACATCCTTCTCCCGTCGCTCTACTACGATTCCTACTACAAGACAGTTTCTGTCTCTTCAACTGGATTACGAAAAGGCAGGAAAAGAGCCATATAGAACAATTCTTGTATAGGCAATTAAATTGATTAATACTGCCAAAAAAAAAAAAAGAATCCATCTTATATATGAGACTATTAGTTTAGTATATACAAAAATTTGATTAGGAGAATTTGCATGCTTCTATTCTGCACGACCAATTTTGGCAAACAGCTGCAGCTTGGGCTTGCAATACTTCACATTCTTTCTAATTTCGACAAAGCCAGTTCTATTCTCTTGCATTGATTGGGTCATCCACTTTCAACCCATTTAAGACATTCATCTAGAATAATTATTGGTGAAAAGACGAGCACAACACCAATTTTGGTACAATTTCAGCTAAGGTTTCTCTTCTTGCATTCTTCGATATTTCATCATCTTTC
This sequence comes from Nepenthes mirabilis, assembly GCA_025585075.1. Lineage (NCBI taxonomy): Eukaryota > Viridiplantae > Streptophyta > Magnoliopsida > Caryophyllales > Nepenthaceae > Nepenthes > Nepenthes mirabilis. The sequence continues at coordinate 7,697 of JAODPA010104305.1, forward strand.
CAATTTTTAGAAACGCAGTTCTAGTTTCTTGACATTGATTCCGCCTTCCCCTTTCGATCCATTTAAAGACATTCCTCTAGCATTATGGGCGAAAAACAAGCACAAACTTTTAAAAAAAAGAAATCCTGTCTTATAATTCCTCGGCCAATAAGTTTATCTTGTGTTTGTGCTTTCCTTGTACATGTGTGTGCCAAAAACTGCCAAACCATAAAACCGGAATGCAGCGACGAGTTGATATGAGATGGTGCGGTTTGGGGCTTTCAGAAAACAATTTTGTCAGGTTTGGAATTTTTGAAAATAGCAGTTTGCAGTTTCGGTGTAGTTTGAGTTGTTTCCCCAACCGTACTGTACTGCAAACCATTTAAACATCTGCTTTACATATATACTAAATATTGTGAATGCTATTTTTTTTTTTAATTTTTTGTTGTTTTTTAATTTGTTATAATGACTCATAGTTTAGGCATGTTAGCCTTTTGCTTTAACTACCAAAAAAAAAAAAGGAAGAAGATTCAATTCAAACTGGACTGGACCATCTCTGTAATGATTGTGCGGTGTGGAGCGAATTGGATACTGTCAGCAGCAGTATCTGGTCTAAGAATATAGACTAGATTGACTGTCTTTCCAAACGTCACTGTTCTGCCCTGCTAATGTCCTTAGCTTTTTATCACCATTACATAGTATAGATGGGAATCTCGGTATTAGTATCAGCCACGGCCGTATCATTATTAGTTATATTAGATAATACGTATATTTATCAAATATATTAAATGAAAAAAGAAAGTCTTTCAAAATCATAAGTTGACGAGGCCGTATTGGTAAATATATTACGATATATCGCTAATATAGCAACATGTTGCAACATTGTCATGGTATCAGCCGATATTTACATCTATGCAATAGATTATTGGAGCTTTAGGTACTGTTCAGAAAAGCATCCACTGGCTTCTGGTTTCCATGGCACCGAACCAAATCTGTGCCTCTGATGTTCTAGTTGCAGAGGGAACCCAATGCTTGATTATGGCAATAAACTGATGTTTGACAAGGGAAAAGCTACCCATCGTGTGAAATAAAGGTAGAAAGAAGAGCGTGATTTGGATGCAATACCTTACCATTTGATCCTCTGTGGTCCAATTACTGTGCAGCAATTACTTTAGAGGCTGATATTAGTTCCAATGCCTATTTTCGGTCTAACCAAAGCTTCTGATTCGCCTTTTAGTTTATGTGTGTTCCTCCAAGTGCAAGGTGTATACTTGGGAATTTGTAGCTGTTGTCCCCTTTTTGGTGGATTCACTTGCCCTTACTGTAATGACAACCCATACAAAGAGGAACCCTTAGTGAACCCCCATGGTGCGTCACTGTTATGAGTTATGACTATGTGCCTTTTATGTGGCGAACCATTGTTGAGAAATTTTCATACAGATTGTCTTTACGATGTCTCAAACAGATTGTCGATTATGATGCATTTTTTTGTTTTGGCTCTGTTCAATTTAAAAAGCTGAATCTCAAGATATCTAGCTTTCCATAGGACCTTTTCTTGCCATTTTAGGTCCATTTTATGTATAAATTGATATACTCACCCTTTCAACTGATACATAAATTGACTATAACTTTGTTTCCCGTTCTACTTTGTGAAGATTACTTTCTTCATGCAAATAGTGATTTTCTCAGCAGGACGAAAATCTTATGATTTGGTATCTGTGATTACTCCACATTTAAATTGAATAAAAGGTGAAACTTTTCCTTCCATTTTTAATTTGTGGGCTAGTCTACTTGACTATTTCGGTTTAAGTACAATTGTGGAAGGTAACAAAACTTTGCATTAGCTATTTTTTTATCACAGTTCGGTTGGATGGTTGATCTGGGATGAAGGGGTTGCATAAAGATTAGCCTATTAATTAGAGACCTTTAAACATGAATACTCATGGAGTGTGTGAACCTATTGATGCATTCCCTATGAATATTTGCTTTTCCAGAGATGATGAGGACTTCTATGTTTGAGGCACCGGTTATTTATTTACATTTTGTAGATAATCTTAATTCTATTTCCGATTTGTTGGGACCTGTGACGATCATGTTTTCAGTTGCATCTGTGTTCTTGCTATAAATGTACATTTGAACAACATTAAACGGTCACTATCAATTATTTTTTCAGTAAAAAAACTGAAAATGACTGCAGTTTGCACGTGTCGAAACTTCTTCATTTGGTGCTATAAAATCCGTGCCCTTTGCTTTCTTTTCTTATCATACCCTGTCATCTCGATTTTCACTTATTAGTTGTCTTCCATCTCTGAGTTCCAAATTTCATTTTAAGGGTTACGGATGCAACTCCAACTTCTCAAGCTAGAATCCAAAGCATATGATGAAGGACCCATCCTTGTCTCAACAGATGAAGATAGTGTGGAGGGATCTAATGCCTGCCCAATAGTGCGAGGATCACCAATAGCCGAAGAGAGCTGGGAGTGCTCTTACTTGGTTGACGTGTTAATTGACTCAGGTTTTGATGATACCAACCCTGATATGCTCGATGCAGCACAGAACTTCCCAAAATTCCCCATTGCTCCCTGGGTGTTTGAGAAACTGGAGAAGAAATACTCCCACCAGGCAACTTGCTCGAGATCCGAAAGGAAGTTGCTGTTCGATTGCATAAATTCTGGAATTGTGGAGATCTTCCGGCAGTCAATGGATCCACATCCTTGGGTGGTGGTGAAGGTCTCGGCAATGAGTGGTCGTCCTCGCTTGCACAAGGACGGGTTAAAGTCCGAGCTGCAGAAGCTGTTGAAGGGCCATGAAATAATAGCAACTGAGACCATTATTGATCCTGTGCTACAAAGGGATTGCCAGTGGGTGGACTTGGGAGACCACATTGATGTCATTGGAATTGAAATCGGGAACCTTTTGATAGACGAGCTGGTAGCCGAACTCGTGACAATGTCGAGACTTTGTGCCTCATATATGTAGATGTTTTGGTAGGAAGTTGCAGATATGTGAAATTGCGATGTAGTCTATTGGGAATAGGAAGATGAATAATGATGTCCAAAATGAAAATGACTCCAAGCCAGGAAGATGCAACTATTAGTATTAAAGTATATTGATAATATTTAGTATTCCTTGTCTTTCAGTAGTTAGATCATTTCTGCTTTGAATATTATAGTGCTTCAGATGACACTAAAATGCCCCAAAGCCTCATTTTGCTGTAATGGGTTGGACTTTTTATAAATTGATGGCCGAATATGGTCTTTAGCTTATTCTACTAGGCATCATATACAATTCGATTACTAATAAATTTAAACATTTAGGAAAGCAAGAATGTACCCCCAAAAAAAAAAAAAATTCCAAACAATACATAATGCATAAATAGAGTATACAATCGTCATAGAAAACAAACATAAAGCCTTTCACAATTATTTTTAAAAGGAGCTCGAACCACACCCCTGCCTCTTTGGGCTCGGGACGAGCCTGAATTTGATCATAAACAAAGGGGGTTCGGTCCTTGGCGCTTAGCCTCTTTTGAATACGGAGCTAAAGGTCCCCAGCCCTTACCCTATTTTTATATCTTTATTTTGTTTAATCGCGGGCAAGCCCTTCGAGCCTAGAGGGAAATGCCGACCATGACGGAGAGGAAGAAGAGGCAGCCGGTGTCCAAAGCTGTGCGTTCTTGACCTTGGAAATGCTTGCTAGTACGCCCAAGGGTGTAACGTCTCCAATAACGGTCACCTTCTTTGCTGCAAAATCTATGCTGTAGGACGTCACCCCTGCTCAAATTACCAATTATATATGCTCATTCATTGTTCTTTCAAAAAATAATCAAATAAAAAATTATAAAATTGAATTATTTAATCGATTTGATTTAATCCGCTGGATATTTATAATGTTTGGTCAAAATATATGAATATTGTGAACAAATATGTTGCGTCCGTGAATCTGATTGTTGTATAGGTAATGAAATTTGTACGTTGGTCGTTTAAATTTTTGATCTCTGTAAGCTTTAAATTAAATCTTGTACAATTACAAATAATAGTCAAATGATTGACGAGACTTACTTTTTGATATATCTTTTGACCCTCAAATCAACATATTATTTAAATGTAAAGGAAGAGATATAAATGTTGAAGTATAATAATTCCAAAGAGTTGTGCTCTTGGTGTCTTTATTTTAAGAGAGAGAGAGTTGTACTCACGGCGTCCTTGAGTATTTTCTTTAAAAAGACTGCTGTTGTTCCAATCAAGATAAGACAAGATGCCCCTTTTGAATGGAGAGGATCCGTATTTATAAGTAGTGAGTGGTTAACCATTAGGACGGTTAACCGTCACCCTTATCTATGGCGGTTGTAACTATTGTCATTAGTTAAATACTCGCCTAAGTCCGTTAAATTGACTTTGGCCATAATAACTGAAATGAGCCGCGCAAGTGTTATGGACTGTGCGTACATAACAAGCTGCTCGGACATAAGTTTTAAGAATCATTGATTTTGATTCCTTAGCTTACAATTATATTGGGCCTCATTATTTGAGCCATCGGCTATTATACCTATCAAAATATAATAATAGAATTTATTGATATATATTGATGGATAAAACGTTATGAAATCAAAAATGTTAACCAAAAAAAAAACTGTTAATTTTATGTAAAAAAAACTATTATTTTTTAGACTGTACATTCGTAAATTAATAAACTTTCCCTTGTCAGTGCATGAGAGAGAACCTGGTGAGAGGAGGCGGCGGTGGAAGGCGGTTTTGGAGTTTTGGCAGCCTCTGTCTTCGCAACTTCAGCCTTCTTGGTTGAGTCATACGCCGGCGGCGCCAAAATCGGGTCCAAATCTGGCAGCCCGTCCAGGAAAACCCGGTCATCCAATAAATACCTTGAAGACTCGGGAGGGGTAATATAATCGCCAGGCCTGGCGGTGCAACCTTTCAACACAAGATCAGACGGCATAGAAAGGCTTTTCTTCCTGCTCTGAGGATGATCATCGTGAATAGTCACTGGCTTTGCATTTCCTTTCTTGTTAAAATCAACCAGCGTCTTCATGTTCTTCTTCCTCCCCTTCTGTTGCAGGTTAGGCTTGGGACTACTGGCCGTCATCTGATCGGAACTAGAGGGAGCAGTGAGGGTGGATGATCTGATGACTCTCCTCCCGTCTCTTATGATGGGGTTGTGCCGATCGATTGCCCGGCCGCCAACTGACTGAGGGGCAGCCGAGGAGGATGATGCCGATGATGACGAGGAGGGTTTCTCCATGCTTGTGCATATGGCTGTTGAAGCCTGCGAAGCACAGGATATATTGAATCCTTTCATCTTTATCTTGCACCCAGAAAAAAACACGAAAAGAAAAGTTAATTAGAGACCGTTCCTCTGCAATTGTTTTAAGTAATATGCAGGAAAGAGAGAAAGAGAGAGAGAGGATCGCTTTTGTGTTATTCAAAATTTGAGTGCTCTGGAAAGAGAAGGGAGGAGATACAGAGAGGAAGAGAACAGCTTCTCAAAGAAGATGAGTTAGGTTTCATTTTATGCTTGAACGAGCGACGGGCCCACTTAACCATGAGTCCGAAAAATTAAAAAAAAAAAAAACATGCCTATTTTGATGGGCAAAACGGGAGAAAAAAGAAAAGAAATGAGATGAAATGCCAAAGTATAAAAAGTTGTTTATGATTGTTGTTTTTAGCTTTAACAGTATTATTGGACTATTTCATCTTAAAAACTAGATGTATTAATTTATCTTATTACTGTTTTCTTTATTTTTTTAACTCTTTTTTGTCTATATATTTTAGATCGTGAATCTTATATGATGTGTTTCGGACTTCAAAGGGCATTGTCTTTTGAATTTTATTTTTCAGGCTCTATCTCTATTTGTCTATAGAGCTCTTCATTCTTGCACAGCTTGTTAGTTTGATCCATCTTGAGGTTTTATGACAGAAAAATTTTTATTAGATTAATATGTTGTTGTGGTTTACTTCTTATAATGGGTGCTGTCTCCTTCCTGCATTCTCCTATTTTGGCTTCTGAATCTTATCATTGAACTGCTTTTACTTTTCAGGTCTGTTTATAACACTGATTTTTTTTCTGTGTGTCTTCTTCTTGTGCATTCACTTCTACTAATTCAATACCTTCTAACTTAAAAAGGTTGAACAGTAGTTTGACATCATTGACAATGTTTATAAACGTAAAGACGTTGCTATGCTCTGAAATAATTAATAACTTTATATTTAAGCAAATAAGATTATATGTAATAACCAATAGGGTGTTGGAGGCTGCTCTTGTTGCCTCACTTCGGGCTCCTTTTTGCTCTATATTTATTTGGGCTGAATCTCAAGTAAGGGATGCTTTAACGAAAGTGCTAAAAATGGAGGAAAAATTTCTCCAGTAGTGTGCAAAACTTAATGGTTGAATGACGGCGATCGTTGCTCAAAATATATCAAAATTCTATCAAACAAAAATAGAATCGCAGGAGGATTATTTTGTTCATTAGAGAGGACGACTCCTTGACTTTATTCAATTAAGAGACCCATGAGGTCATTGTTAATTAATTTTCAAATCTTTTAGGAAGGCACTCCGAGGGAGGTCTAGTGATTTAGGAGGATCTTAGGCCTTTCCTTTTTAAGTTGGTTTCGATTTGCCTTCTCCCTAACTTCATATCTTGGCCCTCTTCTAAGGATATTTGGTTGATTGTGTTTAGTTTTGCCGATACAAAGACTCTTGGTTTGGATGAGTTTCTTTAAAAAGTTCTTGGAAATTGTGGGTAGCTTTATTTTTGAGTTAGTCTTTAGTAGAATGGGCATCTGCTAAAGCAAATTAACCACACAACAATTTGTCCCATTCTTACGTATATTGCTCCTTCTAAAGTAACTGGCGTCGTATCTATTTTTTGTTGTAATATGATTTAAAAAGTTATCGTCAAAACCCCTAGGAACCGGCTTAAGACTGCTTTTCTAGGTTTTATCAATTCTTGCCAAATCGTATTTGTTCTATAAAGACCACTTAAATAAATGTCCTAACCAGTGTATTATCAAATTTGACATCTTAAAAGCCTATGAAATGATGCAATGGGTGTCGGGAATCACTCCCGTGTGAAAGTCCTTGTGACCGGGGGACTTGGACGGATCACGTGTGTGTTACTTTAAGTAGAAGGAATTTCGGTCAACTGACCGGAACCTTCTGGACGGTCAACCTCAACCGGTCAATATATTGATCGGTTAAAGTCGTGAGACGATTAACTTTGCTGAAGAATTTGGATGGATTATTTTGACCGATCAACGGGGTAATTGACTGGCCAAGAATAAAATGATGGTCAACAGGGTTGACCGATTGAGTATGAAAGGTTTGAATGACTGTCATATCCCAAAAAAGTGTACAGTTGACCTACCTAATTTGGTAGTTGATAAACATCATTCTTATGACTCCAATTGCTGATCACTTTGTAGGAGTAGGCATGCACCATCTGTTACAGGATAAGGCATGCGCATATACACATACAAACCTCAAAAGTTGAGCACCAACCACCAAGTTGGGTTATGGTGTATGGTGGAGGACGTGTGTATATATATGTGTGTATATGCACACTCAAAAATTATAAGTGAGAAGAAAGAGAGAGAAGTGAAAAGTAGTGAGAAAATAGATGAGAGAAAGTAAAAAAGAAAGAGGGCGGTGAGTGAAAACAAAGTGTTAAAATTTTTTGTTTACCTTTACTCTGTTCTTATTTTTCGCCTCATATAATTTATATAACAAATATCCTATACTTAGTGATTTTTTAGTGGATTTAGTATTTCATAGTTTTTTTCTTATTTTAGAAAGATTTTTCACGTAAAACACTTGGTGTTTATTTCTCTTCTCTTATTTTTACTTCACAGTGTGTGTACTTTTGTCATTTGGCCGCCCGTTTCGGCCAACAGGTGTATTGTTCCTGTGTCCTTATCAATAGGCCGCACATTACCGCCAACAAGTGATATCAGAGTGAGATTGAGAATTTCGTCTGAATGAGGTCATTATCCTCAAAGAACTTACCGTTCAGTATAGAATAATTTAATGAGTAGGATAATTTCATTCTCTAGTAGGAAAGGGTGAAGAATATTGTGATTAGAAAAGAAACAATAAAAGCACTGAAGAAGTAAGATAAACTGAAAAATCTATGAGTAGAAGACTGGCAAGATAAACGAGACCTTGCCAACTGTACTATTAAGTTATGCCTGGTGGATAACACGTTCTAGGAGGTCCTCAACTTAACTGATCCGACGGATATGTGGGAGAAGTTGGAGAGCCGATATAAGTTCAAATTCTTGACATCCAAGCTGCATATAAAGAAACAGTTTTTAATCTGCGGCTGTTAGAAGGTGGCAACTTTGAAAAGTATTTGGACGAATTTAATAGGATCGTAACACAGATATTTGCTCTTGATGAGGTAATCAAGGAGGAGGACAAGGCATTGGTGCTGCTAGCCTCTCTGCCAACCTTTTACGATCACACTGTCACCACATTACTGTTTGAAAAAGATACGTTAAAATTAGACGAAGTAATTGCTTCCTTACTCATGAATGAGTTAAGGCGGTTACAATGGGCCTCAACGTCTTCACATAGTGAAGTACTTGTGACCGAATCTGAGGGAAAGAGTAGAGGACGCAGCCAGAAACTTGGAGAGAAAGGACGCAGCAAATCTTGATTAAGGTATTAAAACCTTGAGTGTTAGCATTGTGGTAAAAAGGGCCACATCAAGAAGTAATACTTTAAGTGAAAGCGTGAGAATGCGGAAAAGAAGAAGGGAGAAAAGGGGTGAGGTGAGGACAAATCCTCCATCTTAGTGGTCACAGGAGACGATCTCCTGTTGACATGTGAAGAGAACACACCAAACCTAACGGGCGAGGAGTCCGATTGGGTGATTGATTCTGGTGCTACCTTGCATGCTACATCTAGAAAGGAATTGTTCACATCTTATACTTCAGGGGACTTTGGAGTAATAAGAATAGGCAATGAAGAAACATTTCAAATTATTGGTAAGGGTGACGTTGTATTATTTACTAATAATAGGACAAAACTGTTGTTAAATGATGTTCGACATATCCCTTACATCAAGCTCAATATCATCTCAACTGTTCGGCTGGATGATGAAGGTTATTGTAACACCTTTTGTGAAAGAGAGTGAAAATTGACCAGAGGATTTCTGATAGTGACAAGAGGAAAAAAGTACTTCGACCTATACATAATGAAGGCGTCCACAACGGCCGGAGACGTAAACGTTGCAATCAGCAAGGAGATTGAGGATTTGTAGCGTAGGAGGTCGGGCCACATGAGTGAACGCGGACTGCATCATCTGGCCAGAAGGGGCCTTATTATCGGAGTAAAGGAGGACGGACTAAGGACGTGTCATCATTACTTAGCCGGCAAACAAAGGAGAGTCTCAATGGAGACTTGTCCGTTCCAAAAGCAGAATTGTTTGATCTCGTCCACATAGATGTATGTAGACCATTCAAAGAAAAGTCGTTTGGTGGAACTCAATATTTCGTTTCTTTCATTGACGATTGTTCCAAGTTGTGGGTTTACCCATTGAAAACCAAGGACCAGATTCTCGGTATATTTGAACAATTTCATACCCTTGTTGAGCGACAAATGGGAAAGAAAATGAAGGTCGTTCGAAGTGATAACGACGGTGAATACATCGGGCATCTTGATACCTATTGGCGATCACATGGTATTAGGTATCAGAAAATATCTCCAAAGACGCCACAGTTGAACGGAGTGGATGAGCGGATGAACCGCACACTTCTAGAAAGAGTCCAGTGCATGTTTTTTGAAGTAAAACTTTCTGGATACTTCCGGGACGAAGTATTGAAGATAGCGGCCGGAGAAGATGTGGTCGAATAAGAAGTCATCTTATTATCATCTACGAGTGTTTGGATGTAAAGGTTTTGTTCATATCCTAAAAGATGAAAGGATAAAGTTAGAGCCAAAAAGGATACAGTACGTTTTTCTGGGTTATGGGGAAGATGAGTTGAGTTACAGATTTTATGATATAGTTGGGAGAGGACTTGTCCGATTAAGGGACGTAACATTTGCTGAAGATGAAACGATCAAGGATATTGGCAGGAAGGTCAAGTGTGATATTGAACAGATGGACAAAGTAAGTGTCGAAGATGTCCGTCCGGTACCCGTGGAAGACGAGGACAATGATCTTGAGGTCGCTGAGGATAATGGAAGGGCGATCATGTCACCGAATGAAGACCAGGACGAAATCATCCCTCAATTGGTCGAGGATGTGCCTGTCAGACAATCATCACGAAACAGACGGCCGTCCGTTCTTCTATCACCCAGTGAATATGTTATGCTCACTGATGTTGGAGAGTTTGAGAGTTATGAAGAGGCTATGGAGGATGAGAGTTAGAAAAAATGGTTGGAAGTCATGAATGATGAAATAAATTCTCTTCATGAGAATCACACCTTTGACTTAATCAAGCTTCCTAAGGGGAAGAAGGTCCTAAAGAAAAAATAGATATTTTGATTAAAAATGGATGAAAATACCATAAAGACAAAGTATAAGGCATGGCTAGTGGTGAAAGGTTTTAGTCAATGGAAGGGAATCGACTTCTACAAGATTTTTGCTTCCGTGGTAAATATGTCTTCCATATGAGTTGTGCTGGGTTTGGCAGCCACCCGGAATCTAGAAGTGGAGTAGATGGATGTCCAGACAGCTTTTCTTCATGATGAATTGGAGGAAGAAATCTATATGAAACACCCGAAAGGGTTCAAGGTTAATGGAAAGGAGCAACTAACCTGTCGTCTAAAGAAGAGTCTATATGGGTTAAAACAGGCTCCAAGATAGTGGTACATGAAGTTCAAATTAGCCATGATTAGTCAATGATACTGGCAAATTACTTGTGATCACTGTGTTTTCACACAAAGGTTTTCGAAAGACGATTTTGTTATCCTTTTCCTTTACGTGGTCGATATGTTGATCGTTGGATAAAACAGTACTCAGATAAAAAAGTTAAAAGAGCAATTTGGACAATTCTTTGCCATAAAAAATCTCAGACCGAAAAATCATATTCTTAGTGTTAAAATCATTCACGATTGGGAGGCAGGGAGACTATGGTTGTCTCAAGAAAACTACTTTGATAAGATATTACAACGATTCAACATAAATAAGTCTAAACCTGTCAGCACTCCACTTGCAAATTATCACAAGTTTAGCAGTCACCAGTATCCATCTTTGGACAAAGAGAAAGCGTACATAAGAGGCGTTTCCTACTTCTCAGCCGTAGGAAGCCTCATATATGCCTTGGTATGAACTAGGCCGAATATAATACATGCTGTTGGCACATTCAGCTAATTTCTGTCTCATCCAGGAAAGGAGCATTGGTTTGCGGTAAAATAAATTATGAGATACATTCGAGAAACTTTCAAGAGGTGCTCATGTTTTGAAAGTGACAAGTCTCAATTGGTGGGCTACTTATACTGATATGGCCGAAGACATTGACAGTCACAAGTCCACTTCATGATACTTAGTGAAATTTATAGGAGGAGCAATTTTCTGATAGTCCAAGTTACAAAAACGTGTCGCTCTTTCTACTACTGAAGCCGAGTATATTGTCGTGACAGAAACTTGTAAGGAGATATTGTGGATGAAGAAGTTCATTCAGGAATTGGGCATTGAACAAAAAAAGTATGTGACATTTTGTGATAGCTAGAGTGCCATTTATCTCTGTAAAAACTCATCACTCCATTCCAAATCAAAGTATATTGATGTGCAATATCATTGGGTGAGAGACATACTAGAAGTCGGTCTATTGTCATTGAAAAAGATTGACACTGAAGAAAACGGGACAGACATAATGACCAAAATTTTACCGAAAGGAAAGAATGAAGCATGCTGCAGGCTGGATGAGCTGATGGACTTAACTTCCTCATGGTCATGAGGAAAAGTTTATTGGGAATCACTCCTGTGTGAAAGTCATTGTGACCGGGAGACTTAGACAGAGCACGTGTGTGCTACTTTAAGTAGAAAATATTTCGATCAATATAGTTGACCGGAATCTTCTGGACGGTTATTCTCAACCGGTCAATATGTTGACCGGTTAAAGTCGTAAGACGACTAACTCCGCCGAAGAATCAGGACAGACTATTTCGACAGGTCAATGGGGTAATTGACCGGCCAAGAATCAGAGGATGGTCAATAGGGTTGACCCACTGAGTATGAAAGGTTTGAATAACTGTCATATCCCCAAAAAGTGTACAATTGACCTACTTGATTGAGTAGTTGATAGACATCATTCTTAGGACTCCAACCGCTGATTAGTTTGTAGAAGTAGGCATGTGCCGCTTGCTGCAGGATAGGGCGTGTGTATGCACGCATGCAAACCTTAAAAGTTGTGCACGAACCATCAAGTTGGGCTATGGTGGAGGACGTATGTATATATATGTGTGTATATGCACACTAAAAAATTGTGGGTGAGAAGAAAGAGAGAGAAGTGAAAAGTAGTGAGAAAATAGATGAGAGAAAGTGAAAAAGAAAGAGAGCGGTGAGCGAAAATAAAGTGTTGAAATTCTTTATTTACCTTTACTCTATTCTTATTTTTCGTCTCCTATAATTTGTGTAACAAATATCTTATATTTAGTAATTTTTTTGTAGATTTAGTGTCTCATGATTTTTTTCTTATTTCAGAAGGGTTTTTCATGTAAAATACTTGGTGTTCATTTCTCTTCTCTTACTGTTACTTCGCAGTGTGTGCACTTTTGTCAGTCGGCCGCTCATTCCGGCCAACAGGTGTATTGTTCCTTTGTCTTTATCAATGGGCCGCCCATTACCGTCAATAATAAAATTTTGTGATAGCTATTTTAAATACCACGGGGTTACTCTTATACTTAGTGATTTGTTTGATGGATGGATTAAAGAGTACATCTTGTCCCTTATGTTCTCCATTTTCATAAATGAAGTCTTCTAGTTTCTTCAAAGGTTGGAGAGGCCTCCACCAAGGGGACCCTTTGTCTTGTCTAATG
>JAODPA010104316.1:0-20671 GCA_025585075.1 Nepenthes mirabilis
TGATGAAAATGATATATATTTTGATAATTTAAGAATAGCTCTAGGATAGAGAATTCCTAAAAGGAGGGAATGCCTCTTGGAAGGAGGGCAGTTTCTGAATGGAGGATAGACCTCCTATAAGAAGGGTGGCTCCTGTATGGAGGGTTGGCCGCCTTTTTGGGGATGTCAAGCCATTTGGAGTTTACCCTTCCAAGTTTGAAGGTGACTGGCTTTATAGTATGATCTGTAGGTATGCTCTTCTTACTTGGCCAATATGAGACCTTTTACTTTGAAAAAATTTTGTTAGATTGGAGCTGAGTTGTGGGCCTGCTGTGGGGCCTAACCCCTTAAGCTCATGATTGCTGGACCCATCAATTTTGATAATTTAAAAATGGTCTTCTCTCATTCTATAAAAAAGTCATTTATTTTATTATTTTGAAACGTACAAGAATTGTAAAAAATATCTAAAAGTCCCAAGGAAGAAAGAAAAGACAAAAAATTATCTCTCAATTTTTCAAGACAAGAATAATTTTGATGCGGTTTTAGTTATGCAAATTAGCCCTGACTAGTCAAAGTTTAACACTCATGAATCTATATATATAAATCTATTTTTGACACATCATTTATTAGTGAAGAAATGTGATAATAAATATCTTAAAATTAAAATTTAAATCTCACTAAGAATTTCACACGTGGCATTAGAAAGATAATTTTTAAAATCGTGCACCGTTTCCATCATATTGTATAATTGATTACCATAATGAGAATTGATTTATGTCTTTTTTCAATTCATAATGTTTTAATAGTGATCGCAATATCAATCAATTTATAATCGATCTTATATTCTTGAGTTGGTTTATGTTTGTTGTGTCCTCGGATCCTGGTCTTTGTTTGGATGGGAATCCGAATGTAGAACAACACAAATATAGATTTTAAGTAGAAGGAAGGGAGAGAGAGGCAGTAACACGCAGTGTTTTTAAGTGGAAAACCCTCTTCTGAATGAAAGGGAAAAACCACGAGATTCTGAATCCAAGAACGATTCCACTATTCAGGTGTTTGAGTACAAAAGGTGGAGAACAAAGTGTAAAGTTACTCCCAAGGATCGGTCTTACAATCACAAGTGCTCTCTCAGTGGGCAGTGTGACTTGCTTTCTCTCTCTCTTTGAGTGTAAATGCAAGTGTAGAAAATTCAATCCTTTGTTAGGTACATAGTGAAAGCTTATATAGTGGTTTGAATCTTCCTACGTGGAGCACCCACGTGGAGTTGGCATGTGCAGTGGATCCTACCACCAACTTTGCAAATCCATCTTGCCATGTCAGAAACGTTGCGTGCATGCGGGCTGTGAAACGTCACTTCTACAGTGATCACACCTGCTCTACAAGTCATCATTCCTCGTAAAGATTACGTATTGTAGAGATTGTGCATGCCTTTGCGAAAGTCAATAATCTAAGCTAGTGTCCTCGGTCGTCCTGAGCTTCCTTTTCTACGCTCATATCGTTGGAGATTTTTCAGAGTCCGCATTCTTAATGACGTTTTTGGCCTTTATCATGTCCGTGGACGTTTTGTGACAAATGTCTTTGGGCTTCAACTGAGGGCTTGGTCAGCAATTAGTCTTCGGGCTTTTAAAGCCATATCTTCAGTGCCATATCCTCGGGGCTTTATTGGAGACTTTAATCCATTATGGAGTCTTCGAGCCTCCCAAGCTAAGTCGGCCTCTCAGACCAATTCACCTCTCTAGGCCTCTTGAGCCGTGGACCTAAGTCTTCGGGTCTTTTAGGCTTATTTAGCTTTTTAGGCCAAATCAGCCTTGTGGGCCTCTTGGAATGTGGGCCCAATTTTCAGACTTTTTATCTAAGACTTGGGTATTACTACCCATCATTAGCCCCCCATGCCAAGAGATTTAAGTACCTTAATCTTTGGCATGTGCAATGGCGAAAATACCTTTGGTGACTCTGGCATTGACCTAATCTTTCAGAACGTTCATTTTTATCTGCAGCAAAATGCTCTTTTTTTCAAAAGCTAACTTTCCAAGTGTTCGCGGACTTTTCCTGAATGGCTCAACCAGAATTCATCTGATGAAGTGATCATAGTTCGATGACTGAGGAAAGTGTTTGAGGGCATTGCTGGAATTGATGGCCTGGATAGACGTTGTCCGTGGACTTTCTTCTCAGGTCTGAGGCGCCGTCTTGTGCCGCCAATTGGTGCATTGAGTGCGCATTAAATGCTGCCTTGGGAAGGGAATGGCTGCCTTTTCCTGCGTCCTCTGGGGAGTCAACATGTGGCCAAGCGTTTAATGAGGCACGCTTTTTGAATTTCCTAGCCGTTTAAGTCTTTCTTTCCTCCGCCATTTCATTTACACATTCTAGATTCTAAGTGTTCAAATCCTCTCTGCTATTCCCGCGTTCTTGGCAATCTCCTTCATCTCCTTTGCATTTCTAGATTTTCAATGGCTCATGAAGTGAAAGACATTGCTTCTTCCCTGATTTTAGCAGACCTTGAGGCTATTCGAGTGCTATACTAGAACCCGAGCTCGACGGCTATGGTGGTTCCTGATGCCCATGAGAGGGCTTGTAGCCCACCTGATAGCTCTGCCACTATATACGTAGTCCACCTTAAGGGTGGCCTTTGTTATCCCATGGCTTTGGAGTTGTATCATATCATGATGGACCTCAAGGTTCTAGTGGCGATGCTACAACCAAATGCAGTCAGGTACCTTGTTTCTCTCTACGTCTTCGCTCGCTATGGCGATGAAAGTGACATTGAAGTTTCTGTATAGTTAGGACTGGATTGTTATTATTCTACGTCCTAAGTTTTGGAAATCAGTGGTGGAAACCCTGATTCTACCAAAAGGTAGAAAGATAAATATTTCTTCCTCAGCGTTCGTGAGAATTGGGCCATTTCTAATGAGTGGGGGAATGTGGAGCCCAAACTGCACATGGACACCATGCTTGAGGAGAGGGTTGCGGTGAAGGACTTCACAGACCTGCTGCTATCCAATCTTGGCTTCTTCAATGAAAACAAAAGTAACAGATGGCTGAGGTCCGAGTACTTGGAGGAAGCCAAGTGGGAGCCTCAGCCTAAGGACTCTGGCGTCCCTTCTGTTCCTTTGGAAAAGAAGAAGCAAAAGAAGTAAAAAGCTCTGAGGATCGAGTAGTCGTTCAAGTGGACAAAGACGAGTCGTCAGACTGAGACTTTGGAGCATCTGACGGTGATTATCGAGTACCCCTCCTCGTCTGATGACGACTCAGCCCTTATTGAGCGGCTGATAAGAAAGAAGGGGCCAGTCCGAGGAGCTGAAGGCGTCAGACCGTCAGTTGTCATTGAACCTATCGAGCAACTTTCTGAGGTCGTGGATCTGTCCGCAGAGCCTCTTGTTGCCCCTCCTCCTCTTTATGAGCCATGCCGGACATCCCTTCCATTTTTACTGGATAAGCCTCGAACTGGATTGACAATCCATCCGAGGACATTATCAAGGAACAAGCAGAGGGGGTGATTGAGGTGACTCAGGCTAAGGAAGCAGCGATGATGACTCCGACGATGATTGCTGAGACTGTTGAAGCCGAGTAAATGAGGGCCACTGAGGCACCCACTGTTGAGCCCCCTTGCCTGACAATCTAAGTTTACAGTCCGATTGAGCTTCTGCCAGAGGCCCGTGAAGCTGCCCTGGTCGAGGACGTCGCTAGGACTTCACATGCTATTGAAGCGGAGACTAGGGTTGAGCATCACTTTGAAGCGGCTGAGTTCCCAGTCCTTGACTTAGGTGAAGTTGCCCATGCGGTTGAGGCCACAGCTGCTATGGGGCCGGCAAAGTCTGAAGCCCCTAGAGGAGATAGTCCAATCGAGAGCTCTTTTTTCTCCAAGGTACATCTCTGTTTCGCCTTAGGCTCTTTTGCTTTCTGGACGACATTTTAATAACTAACCCCTCTTTTGCAGCTTCGTGAGTTGGTCGGCCGTTTACTCCAATTATTGATGAAGCCGCCCAATTTCTCGTGGGCCTGGAGACCCTCACGGCTGCTGAGGAGCGTAATAAGTGTTTGGAACTTGAACTTGCTGAGGCCAAGGGCAAAATTGCCTCTCTTGAGGATTTACCAAAGGCCTAGCAACAGTGGTACATTTTCCTTCGGAGCAAAAATGTTCGTCTGGAGGCCGAGCTCAGGACTTCAATAAAGGCTGAAGATATCAAATATGTGCTGGAGTGGAAATATTGGGATGGTATCGCATTGTGCCGCTACGTAGTGCAGATGTTCGTGCCCCAGTTTCCTCTTTCTCTGCTCCATCCGAGAAATGCCTGTGCTGAAAGTAAATCAGATCTGCTTGTCTGCCCGGAGGAGGATGAGATCCTGGATCCTTCTACGGCTGGATCCTCCGGGTCTTAATGTGTCATTGTATATGTATACTTATTTACTTTTTTGTTGTACATGACATATACATATGAATGAAAGTTATTCTTTCCTGGTAGAACTTCTCTTCTTTATTTATGCTTATGGTCTTTCTTAAACTTAGGCTCTTAGAATGTTTTATCCTTTATGAGCATAGTGTCCAAACCTTTTGACCATCATTAGTTGAAGATACTATCTCCAGGGTCTTTGCATAATTGCCATTTTTTTAAAACCCCTAAGTTTTTAAGTTCAGGCTCTTATAGATTGGTTGGCATCGTTGCCAAGTTTTGCATCCGACTTCAATGAGTCATTCGGACTTTGCCGAGTTTTTGAGTACGATCTCTTAATGGGTCACTCGAATTTTGCTGAGTTTTTGAGTACGACCTTTTAATAGGCCGCTCGGACTTTATCGAGTTTTTGAATACAACCTCTTAATAAGCGGCTCAGACTTTACTGAGTTTTTGGCAAGTAAAAGAAGTCTTTTACTTGACTTAGGGGCAGCCTAGGTCTTGTTATTTTATGCAGAACATGAAATTTGACATACTAATATCCAAATGAATGCAAAACAGTAATTAAGTAAAAGAAGTTATTTTATTAATAAAATATGATACAAGCATGTCAAATGATGCAATCAACTATACCTGTGTGTGGTACATATTCACTGATAGTATTTCTTGACGTGGGCGGCATTCTACGTTCGATAGACAAGCCTTCCCTCCTGGGTGCGCAATTTGTACGTCCCATTTCAGATGATGGCTGAGATTAGGAACAGTCCCTCCCAATTTGGGGAGAGCTTATACTGATTGGTATTTTTGTCGATGGCCTCAATGTTTTTTAGTACTAAGTCTCCTACTTCGAATTGGCATCCTTTCACTCTCTTATTGTAATACCAGGTGACCCTCTACTGGTACTCCGCCGTACGTAGTCTTGCTATGTCTCGGGCCTCCTCAAGCAAGTCGAGGTTTTTCCGAAGTCTTTGTACATTATTGTGAGAATTGAAGCTTTTTACTCAAAGGCTGGACAATCTGACTTTCACTGGAATGACTGCCTCGACCCCATAATACAGGCTGAAGGAAGTTTCGTGTGTTCGCTCTCTTGGAGTTGTCTTGTACGACCATAGTACTGATGGTAGCTCGTTGACTCATGAGCCCTCAGCATGCTCCAACTTCGTCTTCAATTTGTGCAGTATTGTGCGGTTCGTGACCTCCACTTGCCCATTGCATTGCAAGTACGTGACTGACGTATGCAGCAACCTTATCCTTAGGTTGGTGCAATACTTGGGGAATCTTTTTCCAATGAATTGGGTCCCATTGTCAGTCACAATATACTATGGGATCCCGAACTTGCACACGATGCTCTGTCTGATGAAGTCTATTGCGTTCTGCTCGGTTATGCAGGTTAATGGTGTGGCCTAAACCCATTTTATGAAGTAGTCGATTCCGACGATCAAGAATTTCCTTTACACAAACGCTATTGGCAGCAACCCAAGTATGTTCAGCCCCCATTGCGCGAAAGGCCAAAGTGATTGTAGAGTTCGGAATTCTGTGGGTGATTGGTGGGTAATATTGCCGTAGACTTGGCAGTTCTCGCATTTTCGTACAAAGTCCATGGCGTCGTACTTCATAGTTGGCCAGCAGTATCTTTGCCTCATTAGCTTAAAGGCAAGGTTCTTATTCCAAATATGGGATTCACAAACTCAAATGTGTACTTCTCTGAGGGCGTAATCAGCATTTTCTGGAGTGAGGCACCGTAGATAGGGGCAGAGAATCCTCGTCGATACAACTGGCTGTCTATGATAGTGTACTACCCTGCCATCTTTACCTTCTTGGCTTCCTCTGTGCCTTGAGGTAATGTTCCATTGGATAAGAACCTTAGGTAGGGGTCATCCAATTGTTGACGTCGAATATCTGTATCACTTCTGGTTCAAAACCTTCCACACTAAGTTTATCAAGGACCTCATGCATTCCTCAGGCATATTACTCTAGGTCTCCTGAGGTTGCTGCTTTTGCAAGCTGATTGGCTTTTTCGTTCTCCTCTCGTGGGATGTGGACCATTTTTACTTTCTCAAAGGTAAAGACTAGTCCTCAGACTTTTGAGAGATATTTGGACAGCTGTGGGCTGTTTGCTTCAAAGTTTCCTCAAACTTGGTTGACAACTAACTCGAAGTCACTGTAGACAACCAGATTCTTGGCTGAGCACTCCTTTGCTAACCGTAATCTTGCAAATAAGGCTTTGTATTTCACAGCATTGTTGGTCGCTGGGAACCCAAGGACCATCAAGTACTTTATCTCTGATCTCACAACGCCAACTCCACAACCATCATTCATAGAAGAGCCGTCCACATGTAGAGTCTAGACTTCAGCATTACAAATGTCCAAGGCCTTTAGAGTTGGGGTTGGGGTTTTGGTTTTGAGGATAAAGTCTGCCAAGGCTTGGCCATTTAAGGCTGGCATCGGGCGAAATTCTATGTCGAACTCTTCCAACTCAATGGCCTACTTGATCAACCATCCCAATATTTCTAACTTCTACAAAATCACTTTCAAGGGCTGGTTGGTAAGGACGATCACTTTATATACTTGAAAATATGGTTTCAGTTTACGAGTGGAGTACATGAGTGCTAAAGCCATCTTTTTTGCATGAGAGTACCTTGTCTTAGCATCAGCCAAGATTTTGATGATGTAGTGCATAGGCTGTTGTCTGTCATACTGCTGTTGAATCAAGACTGAGCTCAGTACTGTCTCGCACACAATAAGGTACAAATATAACTCCTCGCCTGATTAAGGAGAAGTCAAAAGAGGGGGGGGGTTTGAGAGATACCCCTTGAGTTCTCGGAAAGGTTCTTCGCAGTCAGACGTCTATTAAAAACCGTTAGTCTTGGTCCCTCTTAGGGCCTTAAAAAATAGTAGGTACTTATCGATCGACTTGGCCAAGAAGCGAAACAGCGTTGCCAGCCTCCCAGTAAGCATCTCGACCACATTCATGGTCCAAGTGGATTTCATATCAAGGACAGCCTTGATTTTTTCTGAATTTGCTTGGATCCCTCGGCATGAAATAATATAATCGAAGAACTTTTCCGATATCACTTCAAATGTACATTTGGTTGGATTGAACTTCATCTGGTGTGTTCTTAGGATATTGAAGGTCTTGTCCAGATCTTAAATGTGGTGATCAGTTATTTTGCTTTTGACGAGCATGTCATCCATATAGACCTCCATGTTCCTTCCGATCTGACTTTCGAACATTTTGTTCATGAGCATCTGATAAGTGGCACCAGCATTCTTGAGGCCAAAGGGCATGACTTTATAACAGTACGTTCATTGGTCCGTCATGAATGATGTGTGCTCCTCGTCGTCGGGGCTCATTTTTATTTGATTGTAACCCGAGTACGCGTCCATAAAATTTAAGAGTTCATATCCGGACGTCGAACTTACAAGCGAATCGATCCTCAGTAGTGGGAAGCTGTCATTCGGACATGCTTTATTGATGTCTGTAAAATCCACGCACATCCTCCACTTCCCGTTATTCTTCTTGACCATCATGATGTTGGATAACCAACTGGATAATGCACCTCCCGTATGAATCCGACGTCCAAAAGTTTCTTTATCTCTTCTCGGATATCCACCAACTTTTTCACTGAATAGTTTCTCCTCTTCTACAAAACAGGCTTATGACTGGGATCTAGACCCAATCTATGGACCATTACTCCAGTCGGAATCCCTGGTATGTCGTTCAGTGCCCGAGCAAAGACATAGGAGTTTTTTCTTAGGAAACTAATGGGCTGGTCTCGGAAAGGTTGAGGCAATGAACTTCCTATATGGACGGATTTTTCAAGATCTCTAGGATCCAAAAGGACTCGATTGATTACTTCTCTGGACTTGATCGATCGCTTCTTCAGACTTGGGCTGTTACAATGTTGTTTCAACACAGAAGTCCAAGTCTTCAATGGGTCGAGGAAGAGGCGTTTGCGTGACTTAAGACAGATAGCATGTCCGTCCGGCAGCTTGATCCCCGATGACTTCCCCAATTCTGTATGGCATGGGGAACTTCAACTTCAGATGTGGGATTGAGGTTACGGATCTGAAGGCAGCCAGGCAAGAATGCCCAAGAATAGCGTTGTAGACCGACGGGAGGTCTACTACCAGAAAGGAAAAGGTCTTAGATGCTGTCCTCGGATAGGTCCCAAACATAACCTCAAGCTGGATGACTCCCTGTACTGGTACTAGCTCTGACTCATTATTTAGTCTATAAAGGGGTCCTTCAGTAGTCGCCATTTGGCTTCCTTGAATCCTAATTTAAAGAAGGCATTAAAGTAAAGTAAATTATGGAAACTTTTATTATCAATAAATAGTCGTTTTATCTGGTAGTCTAAAACTCTGTTAGAAACGAGCGCAATTACAACTAGAGGGTCGGAATGGAGGAATGTTACATGGGCTATATCTTGGTCGCTAAAACTAATGACCTCATCCTTAGATTCTACCATTGGCTTCTCCTATTTTGCCGCTGGATCCTCCCGGGTACCACTTCTGGCCGGGCAAATCGATATCATGTTGACGACTCCTACGGCCACTGGGTTAATTGGGTGGTCGGCCTCACCATCATTTGTTGTTTCAAAAACTTGTCTGGATCTTTACAGAAAGCGGTTGAAGTGACCTCTCTTGATTAGCTCCTCTATCCCTTTTTGCAACATCCTACAGTCATCGATACTATGACCTCTACAACAATGGTAGTGGCAATACTTAGACTGATCACCACCATCGGGATTCTTTAGCGCTTTGGACCATTTTAAAAATTTTTTATCTCGAATCTGTATCAGGATGTTAGTACACAAATCATTCAATAGAGTCAGGTTTAAGGGTTTGTACTCCCTACGAACGGTCTGCTCGGACTTCTATTGCTTCTTTGGTGCCCGGGAGCCTTGTCGGTCTTCGTTCTTCCTTTTTCCCTCCATTGTTCTTAGGGGGAGGCTCTCCTCCCGGACGGGCCTCTTCGCGTCGTTGGCTTCTTCGGCCGCTATGTACACTCGCGCCACAGCCTCAACTTTTGTGAAGGTCTGGGATCTTTTGTGAATGAGGTGCTTGAAGAAAGCCCCTATTTCTAGTGCAAATAAAAGGTGTTCAACTTCACCCCATCCGCCAGCTTTGGAATCTGTCGGGCTTCCGCAATAAATCGGGCCAAAAACCCTCTCAAACTCTCCCTGGCTCCTTGCTTCACGCGAGTAAGATGCCAAGGTTTCTTCTCGATTCTCTTGTTGGAGGCAAACTGCGAAAGGAAACTGCCTGCCAGCTCGCCGAATGAGTGAATAGAGTTTGTAGGCAGTTCGTAGATACAGATCCTCATGTCACCCTTGAGCATCAAGGGAAAGCACTGGCACACAGTCAACTCGTTCAAGCCTTGGAGGCTCGAATGTTCACGAAAGTGATCTAGATGGTCTATCGGATCAGCATTTCCATCATAGGCATTGAGATTTAGCATCTTAAACTTCGAGGGGAACTACCTTGTCCTGATCTCCATTGTAAATGGAGAAATGCGTAGGTCAATAGCAGCTCCTCCATTGTCTCTACCAAACACTCGCTACCAGACCTTCTCAAGCTTCTCCACATGGGGTGGAGCCGTCATCTTCTTTTCGTTGAGGTAATTCCTCAACTTGGGGACCTCGTTACGAGGTGGCTCTGAAAGGCTCCTGGCCCCTGGAGGGATCTCGTTCTAAGGGGCCGCCTCCTAAACGACATGCTCTTAATTGTCATGTACACATCGAGGGTTTCGCCTCTCTAGGCTTTCCTCTTGAATTCGAGGACCTAAGTGACCTTCAAGTCGCTACGGGATTCTACTATTCGAGGCAACTTGTGTCCTTGGGTCCTCATGCTGGCTGGCATGCTTCGTGGGGTGCTTCTTCCCCTTACCATTTTTCTGGGATGTCGCGGTCTGAGAGGCCTTGGATGGCGCCTCCTTTAGCCGCACGTCCATTTTTGAACAAAGGGTCTAGATGGCTCTGGACATGTCATCCATCCTCATTGCCAACGCCCTCCTGCAGCAGGGCCATTGTTATATGAGGCAACTTCTCTGATCGGTGCACTAACTTGTACTCTCGTGTTCACCATCTTTCAGCCTCTGGAAAACGTATTAACCTGACTTTTTGTAGATTCCCACAAACGGTACCAATGTTGTGTCCTCAGATCCTAATCTCTGTTCGAATGGAGATTCGAATGTAGAGCAACACAAATATAGATTTTAAGTAGAAGGAAGAGAGAGGCAGTAACACGTCGTATTTTTACGTGAAAAATCCTCTTCTGAATGAGAAAAAAAATCACGGGACTCTGAGTCCGAGAACGATTCCACTATTCAAGTGTTTGAGTACAAAAGATGGAGAACAAAATATATTGTGACTTCCAAGGATCACTCTTGCAATCACAAGTGTTCTCTCAGTGGGTAGTATGAATGACTTGCTTTCTTTCTCTCTTTCAGCATAAATGCAAGTGCAAAAATTTCGATCCTTTTTAGGTACATAGTGAATACTTATATAGCGGTTTGAATCTTCCTACATGGAGCACTCACGTGGAGCTGGCATGTGCAGTGTATCTTGCCACCAATTCTACAAATCCACCTTACCGTGTCAGAGACGTTGCATGCATATGGGCTATGAAACGTCACTTCTGCAGTGATGACACCTACTATGCAAGTCATCATTCCATGTGAAGATTGCATGTCGCAAAGATTACGTGTGCCTTTGCGAAAGTGAACAATCTGAGATGGCATCCTTGATCGTCATGAGTTTCCTTTTCTGCGCTCATGCCGTTGAAGATTTCTCAGAGTCTGTATCTTTGATGAAGGCTTTGGCCTTTATCACGTCCGCGGACGTTTGGTAACAAATATCCTCGGGCTTTAACTAAGAGCTTGGTCAGCAATAAGTCCTTGAGCTTTCAGAGTCATATCCTCAGTTTAAATTTAATACCTATATTGTATGAATTTTAAAGTTTAAATTTATTAATTTTGTTGGATGTGGCCCAAAATAAATTGACCTAGTTTAAAGCTGAATAAAGGCCCAAGCCTCATCGGCCTAAGCAAGGAAACACAAAGCAGATTAAAACAATCTAATAACGGTTCTCTAGGACATTAACTAAGACGTTCAAACCTGGTGGCTGGTTACCGAAAACCGAAGGATAATAATGAGCAAGTAAATAATTCAATCCAGAAATGGTTGAAACAGTTTTCACAATTAATAGCCAGATAGTTTTCTCATTAAATTTGAATAGTAGATATACACCATGAATAATGCCTCTTGACACAAGCAGCAGTTTCAAAGACCAAACAAACGAACAAAAATCCTGGTTATAAATACAATTCCTCCCAAACCAAAGAAGGGAGAAAAAAATCCAAAGAGAGAAAAAGACACTCAAGTAATCAAGTTCATTCAAGTGAAGCAAAGTCCTCCCAATTTATACTCATTACCATCATCTTTCTGTCTTAGCGTTTACTTTGCTTCTGCATTTTTCAATTCAAAGAGAAAGTTTACTGATTTAAGCATCGGAAGATATACCGAGAAGCGAGTCCCGTATATCTTTTACCTCTCATTTGATTTGTTGTGGTATGCAAGATTAGAATTTGCAAAAATGAAGATCGGACCCAATTCATCTCTAGGAGAAAAATCCCAACTTCCTAATTTATGTGATAATCTGAATTCGTAAGACGTATAATTGACGCCGTATGTGGAAAAGTGATTAAGCTGCCTGTTCTTACTATCGATAAAAATGAAGCCATATTCAACATGATGAAACAATCACTGTGAGCACCAAAGCTCAGTCAAGTTTACCACCTAAGAATGTTATCTCCCGCGACGACAGCCTGACAGTGGATAGGCAAGGGGATACTTGTCAACTGATGAACATAAATATCAAGTCATTGGCAGCGCAATTGACTCCATATCGAAGATACTCAAGTCACTCTGGAACAAGTTGGGGGGACACTCACTAGGGGCTTCACCTCCCAATTCTCAAGCCTCCACTTCCAGAAGGAATAATCAGTAGAAAAAGTACGTCTCCAAGGGGATGCCATGACAACTTGGAGACTTCGAGGCTCAAGGAGCCTCACTCAAAAACATCCCATCTTGGCTCAAAAGTCGACTTAACTTTAAAGCCAAGGAAGAGTGTTCGGAGTGCTGAAACCCACACTGCTCATGAGACATAGAGAGACCTTTTGCATGAGATGAGGCTTCATGCAGTAGCCTTCTAAGAAACGTTCAGAGCCTACAGGCCCCGTGTGTCAATCAATCACTTGGAGTTGAGGATATTTCTCAATATGAAGAATATTGTATCCACCTCCGAGGTGAAGGAAAGGATTAGAAAGATTGAGCAACAATTATTCCGATGAAGCATGGCCGAACACTTTACTGAATTAGGCAGATCTCCATTTACCAAGGAAATCAAGATGTATTGGCTCCCTTTCAAGTTTAAGATGATGACTTTGAAACTTTATGACAGAAATTCTGATATGATGGATTACTTCCGAACCTTGTTAGGATTTTAGAGCCTAGAAAACCCAACCTTATGCCTTTGCTTCCCATTAACTCTTAAGAGGGATGCCCACATTTGGTTTTATCGGCTGGCACTAAATTTGATCTGATTTTTTCAGGAGTTGACTGACAAATTTTTATCACAATTTGCCTCCAATAGAAGGAAAAAAAATAGTCATGGCACCTTGTTCGAATTCGACAATGTCCAAATGAAAGTCTGAAGTGCCTTTTGGCTTAATTTAATGTGGAAGCTCAAAGAACTCAGAACTTATTGACAAAATGAATTTAAATTCCTTTATAACTACTATACAATCGGGAGAATTTTTTCAATATCTGATTCAGTCGGTGCCCAAGACATTCCCTGAGATAGAAATTATCACCCGAGCGTATATTATTGCTGACGAGGTTAACGAAGCAAAAAGACCCGAGTATATAGATCATCACTCAGGATCAACAAGTGGGCAGAAGAAGAATAACGATAACTCTTCCATCAAAAATCCTAGGAAGTAGCAAAAGATAGATTCAAGCATCAAGAGGGAGTACAAACCATTGAACTTCACCCCTCTGAGCAACACTCAGACAAATGTTCTAATGTAGATCCAGATTGAGAAGTTCCTAAAATGATCAAAGTAGGTGAAGAACTCAAAGGAAAAAGATCGGCCGAAATACTACTTCTATCATCAATCTTTAGGTTATAGTACCAAAGATTATCAAACTCTGCAGAAAAAAATTGAGCCCCTAATTTAGAGAGGATACCTCAATAAGTACTTGAAGGACCTAGGTCCTGCTCTTAGCAACACCAGCAACGATGGCACGGAGCAATATGAACAATTCCATAACTGGATTGCAGTAAGAGTAGTGAACATGATCTCTACGAGGCATCTCAGAAGTAAAACTCTATAAGAGACAAAAGTTAGGAACAAAAATGATGTCATTAATTTTAATGACAATGATATGACTCATATAATAACTCCTCATTCCAAAACTTTTGTTGTATCTATACCCATTTCAAACGGTATCATCGATTAGCATCTAAAACAAGTCTTTATTAATAATAAAAGCTCTCAAAATTAACTTTATTTTGATATTTTCTTTAAGTTCGAACTAGAAATGAGTCAAATAAAGTCGACTGAGGGTCCCCTATATGGGTTGGACAATGAACCCATTCCAATCCAATGAACTATTTAGTTAAAAGTTACATTAGGGACATAACTAAAAACAGCTTCCTGAATGCTGACATTCTTAGTAGTGAATAGACCCTCAGTCTATAATGCAATATTAGGTCGATCCTGCCTAGTCGCATTCAGGGCGGTAACGTCAATACTATATGTAAAAATAAAGTTTATGACCCCATGCAATGTAGGAGAAGTGATGGGCAACCAAATCACTAGCTGAATCTACTATCTAACCCAAATAAGCCAATAAGTTCTCACTCAGCCGATTGAGGAGTTAGACATATGAGATGAAGCAACGCTATAACAAGGTCAATTCGATAAATCTACCTTACAAACCCTACTAGATATGAGCGAACCAAAAAAATACGTTTAAGTTAGAGACTCTCTTCCCGATCAGCTATAGGAGTAGTTGATGACATTCCTTCACCAAAATCCAGATGTACTTGCACGGATGCCAATAGATACGTGCGGGATATTGACTAAGGTGGTGGTCCAGAAGTTGGGCATGATCCTTGGACACAAGCCGGTTTGGCAGAAACGGGGGAACCACTCCATAGAAAAATTCATTACTATGAGAAAGGAGGTTAAGAGACTACTTGATGTGGGTTTCATAAGAGAAGTCTAGTATTCCAATTGGCTATCAAATGTTGTGTTTATTAAGAAAAGTAATGAGAAGTAGCAGATGTGTGTCGACTTTACTGACATGAATAAGGCATGTCCGAAAGATAACTTTTCACCACCACGGATTGATTTGTTGGTGGACTCAACATATAGACACAATCTTCTAAGCTTCATAGATACTTATTCGGGATATAACCAAATCCAAATATGTCTGAAAGATGAGGGGTTGACTTTATTTATGACTGATCAGGGGATATATTACTAGAAGTTATACCCTTCGGTATAAAAAACACAGGGACGACATATCAAATACTAGTAAAAAAGATATTTGAGGCTCAAATAGAAATAAATATGGAGGTATGCATTGATAACATACTCATTAAAAACATACTGGCCGGTAACCTTATTCAAGATCTAGATAAAGCTTTTAGAATACTTCGAGCAAACTGGATGAAATTGAATCTAGCAAAATGTGTATTCAGAGTGACCGCTAAAAAATTTCACAGTTTCATAGTATTTCACCAAAAAATTGAGGCAAGCCTAAAAAAATTAAAGCAATTATTGATATGAATCCTCCCAAAACTTTAAAGGAAGTCCAAAGGGTAATCGGGAGACCCACCGTACTCTCCTAATTCCTAGCGAAATTAATGAAGTACATTTCCTTTTTTAAGGCTATAAGAAGGAACAAGGTGAATAGTTTCCATTAAATGGAACAGTGTCAATTAGCATTCCAAGGACTAAAGGAATACCTTACCAACCCCTCGATCCTATCCTCTCCAAAAGAAGGCAAAGAGTTATATTTTTACTTAGCCATCTCTGACACAGTGTTTAGTTCAATCTTGGTTAGACAAGAAGCTAAAATTTAATGACCAATCTATTATGTTAGCAAAATCCTAACAAATATAAAGACTCAGTACTCATAGGCCGAAAGGGTCACTCTAGTGTTCATCCACTCCGTGAGAAAACTCCATCCAGACTTCCAAGCCCATAAGATCGTTGTCCTAACCAACTAAATATTGAAGGGGATCTTATATAGATTCGAGATGTCTAGACGTTTGATAAAATGGATTTTAACCAAGACCGTCCATAAAGGGCCAGACACTCGCAAACTTTGTAGTCGAGATGACAACCCCAATTTCGAAAAGCTTAGAGAAGGGCAAAAGCGAGCTCCAATGTGAGGAAACTCTAACATGGATTTTGTATGTTGACGAGTCTTCCTCTCGATTAGGAAGCGGGACTGGCATGGTTTTGGTGACTCTAGAAGAATTCGAGATAAAATACTTGATAACACTCAGGTTTCTAGCAACTAATTAACATAGCCGAATATGAAACCCTATTAGACAGCCTTAGGCTAGCAAAAGAGTGCACAATAAAGAGTCTGATCATCTGCAGCGATTCTGAACTAGTGGTCAACCAAGTGATCGGGAATTTCGAAGCATCCAACCCATGTCTAACGAAGTACCTCACCAAGCCAAATGATCTATTAGATCTATTCGACAAAGTGGAGGTTCATCACATTCTGAGGGAAGACAATCGAAAGACAGATCAATTGGCAAAAATAGTTGTGCTTGGGAATCCCGAATAATATGCAAGGAAGATAAGGGATGTCCACATGGCCTCTAGCATAGAAGTTTTAAAGGAAATACTCCCAATCTTAGACAAGGAAACTTGGATGACTCCATATTGAAAGCACCTTGAAGAGAGCCTTTTACCAAAGAATCTAGAAGAAGCTAAATGCATAAAAAAGACAGCCAGATGGTATACTCCCATGGATGGAAAGCTGTACCGAAGATGATATTCTATCTCCTAATGCGGTATTTGATACCAGTTGAGGCCGACTACGCTTTGAGTGAAATACATATCAAAATTTATGGGTCACATATAGGGGGTAAGAACCTGACATTTAAAATCATGCAGTAGAGTTATTACTGACCAACCATGAAAAAAGACGCTATAGAGTTCATTAAAAAATATGACAACTGTCAAATCCATGGAAACATCTCTCATTAGCCTCACATCAAACTCAAAGCCCTACAGTCGCTCTAACCATTCATATAGTGGGGGCTCAACATATTAGGTCCATTTTTCATTAACGTGGGATAAAGAAAATTCATCATAGTTATGATAGACTATTTACGAAGTGGGTGGAAGCTTCCCCCACTGGCAAAAATACCAAACAAAATGTGATCAAGTTCATCCTTCAGAGTATCATGTACAAGTTTAGAATACCCGAGGTAATAATGACTGACAATGGAATCCAATTCATCGAAAAAAGGTTTATCAAGTGCTACACAGGCCTGTGAATCAAACTAGTCCATGCCTCCGTTGCCTACCGCCAAACGAATGAACAGATGGATGTAACAACCAAACATTATTGCATAGACTAAAGACAAAGTTGAAAAACACAATGGGCTCTTAAGTGGACGAGCTCCCATCCGTACTATAATCTGACCTCTAGAAAATTGACCCAAAAAACACTATTCAACTTGTGTTACAGGATCAAGGCGGTCATCTCAATAGAGATTAGACTACCCAACCTTCGAGTCAAAAACTTTGACCGCGTCACAACTCTTAACTCTTGGGAAAAAACTTGGGTCTACTTAAAGAATCCAAGACACGGTAAGAATACGGACCATAGCTTATCAATAGCGAGTTGCTCAATACTATAACAAAAAAGTGAAAGCACAATAATTTGAAGTAGGGAACCTAGTTCTAAGGAACATCGAGGCTACAAGTAATATCGTTGATAGGAATAAGTTATTCCCCAATTGGGAAGAACCTTCTCTAGTATTAGATAGTCTCCAGAGCAAGGCGTATATACTACGCACCTAAAATAAAAAATCGGTCCCAAGGGTATGGAACGCCCTCCACTTCAAAAAATATTATCAGTAAACCACTTCCAAGTATGTGAGGGACGGAGGTATGTCTTACTCATGGCTTATGGGGTGCTTGTGTGATGTATTTAACTATTTTGATAATAATAAAACTATAATTAATTTCTTGCATTAATTGTTCTTTTGTATGCTTGCATAAGTCCTAATGACCATGACTGATTCTAAGTCAGATAGACTCCTCATCTGTTAAAGCAACCTGTATAAAAGTGCGATCACAGCATTGGTTAATGCAACTGAGCGACCCAAAAAGCGGTCGGACACCGATAATCATGCAAAGACTCGGGGGCTTGAGGACAAAAGTCTAATCCCTTTTGAGAGGTCCAATAAGACATCAAAATATAAAAATCCTAGAGGGTTTTCTCAGCTTGAGTGCAACACCGCCCTTCCACAAGATAAGTACCATCAGTAAAACATGGTCAACGGATTAGGGTCCAAAAAACCCCGACAACGATGGTAACCTTACCTAGTCGGCAAACAAAGAATACAATGAACAAAGATTCAACATAAATAAAAACAATGTTAGTGACAAAGATCAAAAAAATCTAACTGATTCATTAGATATGTATATTTACAATTTAGAGAGCTAAGCTCAGCATAGAAAGACGTTCATCAAACTGACCACTACCTAAGCGTGAATAACTAAATCGTCCAAAAATTGAGGACCATATGGGGACCGAAACGACGGACCATCGCCAGATCCCGAAAAATCCCTAATGTTGGAGCACTGAGAAGCCTCAAAATTCCTTAAATCAAGGTAGCCTAAAAGAAAATCAGGTGTAACTAAGGAAACGATTCGCTTACAGAGGAAAAGTCCATCCTGGAATCTCTCATCCAAAATGGGGCTGATCTCTTCAGACTGAAATCGCTTCATCAACTACCTTTGGAGTTGGGCACACTTATCCTAGAGGCCGGAGATCAAGTTAGCATCAGAAATCGATCATTGTTTAGCTTCTTAGAGCTTGTCCTCAAGTAAGGCGATCCTATCTGCTGTTACAACATTCCCGTCTGATAGACCTTAGGATCTCATCAATCATTCGAACTCTTTTTTTCCAAAAAAGTGGCCCAATCTCGGAGTTGTTCAGTTTTGGCAACAGCAGTTTTGACTTGGATCTTTAGCTCCTTGAGTACAGTAGGATTGGTATACGATCGAGAGAGACTGGAAATTTTGGCATCGCGCTTATACAGCTCATCTTTGACTAAGTGTACCAGTTCTCGTGATTACCAGACAAAACAAAATGATTAACAATATATAACAATGTCAAGAAAAATATTTGTAAATATATAGCTAAATAAGCGATACCTTGTTAACAAAAGACTCCTCTCGGAAAGAAGGATGTGGAGACGAGCCAGGCTCGGAAATAGGTTGAGTACTCCAACATAGAAGGGATAGAGTACAACGATGAAGAGGGACTTTGAATCTAGAGAGAGAGGAGAAGGCATCCAAGTCCTTAAGGCCCCCT
Source organism: Nepenthes mirabilis (assembly GCA_025585075.1). Lineage (NCBI taxonomy): Eukaryota > Viridiplantae > Streptophyta > Magnoliopsida > Caryophyllales > Nepenthaceae > Nepenthes > Nepenthes mirabilis. The sequence continues at coordinate 19,016 of JAODPA010104316.1, forward strand.
GATGGCAAGGGATCTACCTGAGGAGCCTCATCAACCTCTAGAACCTCCAATGAGAAAAGACGAGGTCTAGGAACCCCCGATAAAACCTCCAAATTATTGGTAGGAAAATCCTCTACCATTTCTTCATTATTGATTGGCTCCACAAATGAAGCACCAGGAGATGTGGAACCAGAATCGTCGGGTGATCAACTAACAAAAACTAGGACCCCATATTGGGAAAGGAATGGAGCAGCAATCTATTCTCTCTCATTCAAGCCGCTAAAAATAGGATTACTTATTTCTAAAGAATCGGGTGGGGAAGCCTCACCACCCTGAACAAATTCGGGCACCTCCTCAAAAATTGGGCGGTCTGGTGAAGAAAGAATCAAGTCTAGCCACCAAGATGACTCATTGGCCTTCAATATAGCTATTTAATCTCAAGTTTCATCAATCGTCCTTTCAAAATCAACAAAGAGGACAAGTAGGATGAATAAGGACCCATGGAACCTGCCTCTTCGGCTACCATTTCTGGAGGATCTCGAATAAAAAGCTCTGCCAGTTTCCTTTTAGGTTTGCGGAGATGTATATCAGCAACGACTTCTCCAACAACTCTGACCTCCCAGTGGACGTTGGTGAGTGCCTCCTGAGTAAAAAAATTGCTTGTCTTCCGAAGCAAAACGACACCTTCGTCTATTAACTTAGTCAAAGGTTGGGCCATAAAACAATCAGTTTCCAAAACTTTGCCAGTATAGGCAGGATTGACCAACTTTCATTTGTTGAAAGGAATCTAGATTCAGTAAAGGGTTGGAATGACCGGTATTTTTATTGCAGTTCCTTTTGACTGGTAGAAGAAGATCCACAACAGAGATGTGCTTTGATGGCATACCAATTGGCTTCCCATCGGTGGCATGTTCGGAGTTTAAATTTAAACCTTCAAGTATAAGGGACTAGTGTTGGGTGCAGTCTAAAATAAATAGGCCCAATTTAAATTTGAATCAAGACACAAGCCTCAGTGACCCAAGCAAGAAGCACAAAGCAAATTAGGACAACCAAATAATGATTCTCTAAGGCATTAACTAGGATGTTTAATGCTGCAATCTGATAGGGAAAATCGAAGGATAATGATGAGCTAATAAATAACCTGATCTAGAAATGATCGAAATAGTCTCCACAATTAATAGTTAGATGATTTTCTTATTAAATTTGAATGGCAGTTACATACCATGAATGATGCCTCTTGATACAAGCAGCGGTTTCAAAGACCAACTGAACAGACAACAATCCCTGTTATAAATACAACACCTCCTAAACCGAAGAAAGGAGAAAAAAATCCAAAGAGAGAAAAGGACACTTAAGTAATTGCGTGCACCCAAGTGGAGCAAAGTCCTCCCAATTTACACTCATCCTTATCATCTTTTCATCTCAGTGTTTTCTTTCTACATCATTCAATTCAAAGAGAGTTTACTAATTTAAGTATCAAAAGATATATCAGAAGGTAAGTATTGTATACTTCTTATCATTCTTTCAATTTATTGTGGTATGCAGGATAATGATTTGTATAAATGAAGATCAAACCCTGCTTAACTCCAGGTGAAAAATCTCAATCTCTAATTCATGTGACAATTCAGATCCTTGAAATGCATCAAATTTTATTTTTTGTTATTAAAAATATTATAT
>JAODPA010104327.1:0-20669 GCA_025585075.1 Nepenthes mirabilis
CACCGCTACCTTCCCTAATTCCGATTGCTCGTCATCTGGCTTCCGCCACAGGCTATCAATACACCGACACCGCTGAGGTTGCCGGTTCGCAGTGCCCCGAGATCTTATCGGTAGCCCGGCTATCAATCACAAACTTGACTCAGTGATAACTTAATACTTATATTGCACGCCACAAAGATGGTCAAAGCTTTGATAAAATTTGAAGGCATGCTGCCAAAACCAACACAGAAGCAGTATATTCTTGAAAAACACAAAACAATCAAGATCCTAAATAATTGATTTTGATATCAATAAAGCATGTTCAAAGCGAAGAATCGGTCACAGTAATTGAAATCTAGACAATACCACATTGATCTCGACAATCGCGATGGCGGGCTCATGTGGGCAGCGGCACAACCTACAGCATCGCCCCCAGAAAACAGGTAGAGCTTGGAATGCTGATAATGGCAATCAAATGCTTTTCCCAAGCCCTCATAACAGATGACTTCGATGAAATGTCATTGCCACTTGTTGCACGTCCATTAGTTTGGAGAGAACCCACCATGAGCTGAAGGAGTACAGTGGCTGAGGCCGAGGGCGATTCCAGTTGTCAGCTTCTGTCATGAAATCGGTCCTGTGCCCATTGAAAAGTGTACACAGAAGAACTTAGAAACTTTAAAAGACACCAACAATTCAATTTTAATCACACTATTAATATATAGTAGTGTACAAAATACAAAATCAACAGTTTTTAATGACATAGAATATAACATAGTGGTAGAAAGAATACCATGCAATATCTGAACATTAAAAAGAAATCTTTTCAAATTTATTATGTGAACCGGGATTAAAAGTAATTTGATGTTTCATTCTTTCATCCAACCGCAGTGTCTTTTCATACTGACCTAAGTTCGGAACCAAATCTTGCATCTCTTGATTCATTTGCATCTCTTGCAAAGGTACAAAGATCTCGCTCCAAGCTATATGCACAACTTTCATCGAATATGGCTTTCCATATTACTCTATATATGTCTATGGCATCAAGTACCAAATTCTATCTACTGACTTTAAATTATCTATTTCCCTCCCTAACTTACCAGGCATGAAAAGAAAGGGTTCGACTCATTGTTAAATGACTCGGACATGTTCTAAAAAAGTCAAGGTAGTTCCATTTACTAATATACCTTTTCAGCCTACTGCTCTGGAATTTTTTGCTTATTATTTTTGGCATTTAGGGCTTATGAGCAACTTCATCTGACTGACCCTATATAATATCAGGTCTAATTCTCCATCTACAATATTTCTTACCTAATGTTCTCAAAATCCATTAAACTGAAAAAAATAACATAGGACACCTAATTTTAAACTAGAATTCAAGACCTTTCCAAATATCAAGAATCATATTATTTGGTAATTTGGAGAGTAAGCTCTGGCTGACTTTGGAGAAAATCAAACACCCCGTACAACCTTTTCAGCTAAACTTTACATGGGTTATCTGATTTCAACACTTGCATTTCAATGAGGGCGACCCAGTCGAAAAGGAGCCCGCATCATCTGGTGATCTTGTCAATTATGAATAGAAGTTTTACCACCAATGCAAAAAATAAAGTCAATCATTTTTTTTTCTCTAGCCCGTTTCTGTTCGACTAGTATAGAGCAGACAATCAACGGTTAATGTGAGACAAGCGAGACGGACTATGAGAAAAAGGCAAATCTATTTTTGTCAAAGCAGATTTTATTTTACATGAACTGAGGATCGAATGAGCATCACTTCAATAGCTGATATAGATGTTCAGTCAGACAATTCATCATGTATAGTATCAATGTGCATTGCAGTTCTGTTAGAAAACAGGTAACAGAAATTTGAGCATGCTTTGGGTCAGAATGATAATTATCCAGCAGTGCTATGATCAATGCCATTAACTCCAAGATCTCAAGTTTTTCTCAATAAAATTCATCAATTTCTACAGTAAGTTGACATAATTCACCCTAACCAAATATCACTTTAGAAAATTTAAAAACATTTAAAAAATCATTTTTCTGAGACTCATTTTACAAAGGGAAAACACAATCAGAATTTGATAATCCATCCTCACCAAAAAAACTTTCTCACCTCTGAATGGCAAAAGATAAACCATAGAAGGAAAATTGCCACTTATTCCAAAATGAACACTAATTGTATCTCGTGTAATATGATGAAACATATTTGTGATGAAAGAGGCTGAGAAGAAAATTTTCAAAAATGCTGCAAAACACACAAGGCTATGCCATTTAAGGGTTCGTATAGACAGCCTTACCTCAATATTGCAAAGGTGATTTCTGTATTTCAAAGCCTTGACCACTAGGTCAACAGAGCAACCTGATTGTCACAACAACGCTCACCATCTAGCAAGGGAAGGAAAAAGGCAAAATGACATTTTATTAGGAAATCTGATAATCATTTTGACACATGCAAATATTAAAAGGTGTAACTCTTTTTTTTTTTTTTTGGGGGGGGGGGGGAGAGAATAGTAGCATACCCATTAAATAAAGTACCTAATCCACCAATTGTCGTTACCATCTAGATGACAAACAAAGCCACATCAAATATCCTTTAAATTAGCCAGACAAAATTGCATCACGGTCAGTGGGATGAAACCAAAAGTACACTTAACCAACAGCTGCAGATCCCCAATCTTCTCTCCTTGACTCTAATTACAGCTCACTAATGTGAGAACTGATCAAGTTATTCATCCTTCAAATATCTTCCTCCCATATTTCCACTCAAATTGAACTTGGAAAGAAAACAAGCCATAAAAGAAAACCCCTGTGATTTAGTTGAAGTAAAATAAGAAGAAAGGGAGACAGGAGCCATAAAAGTAATTTGCCCTCATCAAACACTACGCAAATGAACACAATAGACATCCCACTATAGGAGGGTGACAAACTCATAATAAGGAGTGGAACCCAGGTATCTCCTCAATATCATAAATTGTCTTTAGCATGGAGCATCTTAATTAACACTGTTCATTAGCAAGACTGCATAGCAGTTGTCATTCCTAAGGCACTAACTTTCTCAATGTCATGTCTCATATTAAATTAGTATTTTTCCCTGACCTAATTTAGAATATATTGCTGTTGCTGAGAACCGAAGAAAAAGGCAACTCAATAAGACGAATAAGCATAATTGTCATTTGATAACATTTTCCACAAGAAAAATGTGTCACCCAGCAGCTCTGTTTGCTTGACAGCTCATATTTGCCAAAAATGCACAAAAGGCAGTTCAATGCCTGGCCCATGCACTGCCAGTTTAGCAAGAGTAACATGAACATATTCTTACCTTGTAATGCACAGAGAAATTTCCTGCACAGTGTTTATGTTACAAAGTACAAGTTGGCCTAATGGCTAGAGGAATAGCTAATAATTGCATAACAATGAGGGGGCATCCAAGTCCACAAAGCTTCCGCTAAACAAGGGGTTTGGGGAGAGTCTGACCACTTTGGTCTATTATATGCGGTCGAACTTTGTATTATGGAAAACATCGTGAACACAACTCGAACCCATCACCATCAGATTACTCGAAAACAACTTTACCATTGCAACAACTCTATATCACAATGATCCCCACATCCCTCACCCGTGTGTGTGTGTGTGTGTGTGTGTGTGTGTGTGTGTGTGTGTGTGAGAGAGAGAGAGAGAGAGAGAGAGAGAGACTAAAACTAGCTCATTGCAGTATCCCTAGTCTAGACCTACTACTAGTACCTTGCTTCACCTTCACAAGAAATTTTACATGCAGCTCAATTTCATTCATGTTTCACTGAAATTTTCCACCAAAAAACATTGAAAATCTAAGCAAAAAATGTCAAGAACCTAATGAAGTACCAAATCAAAATCCCATTGTCCCCCTAATTCATGAAAAAACATATGTAGGCTTCAATGCCAGTGAATCACATGACAGTTACAATGCCTGGCTCATCCACTGCCAGTTACGCAAGAGTAAGACGAACATATTCTTACCTTGCAGTGCAGAGATATAATTCCTGCAACATGTCTAGATTACATAACAACTTCACTATTAACTATAATAAAAGCTAATAACAACATCACAATAAAAGTGCAGTCCAGTGCATAAAACTCCTACCATGCGCATAATCCTGGAAAGATTAGATATCCATGGAACTATTATATACAGTCTTACTTTAAACTTGAGAAAGAGAGAATCTAGAATTATGACTGTTATTATGACTAATCACCCTTGAGAAAGACAATTTTATTGTTATTATGACTCGAACCCATAGCTGCCAGATCACACAAAGACAATTTTACCGTTACTCCAACTCTACACCACAATGAACCCCACATTGTAAAGCAACATCAATCACCCTTGAGAAAGAATCTAGAATTAGCTCATTGCAGTATCCCCTGTCCAGATCTACAACTATTATCTTATTTCACCTAGACAAGAAGTTCTACATGCAGCTCAATTTCATTCATGTATCACCAAAATTTTTCATCAAAGGACATTAAAAAACGCAAAAAAAGTAAGGAACCTGATGCATACAAAATCAAAATCCTAATGTCTCCCTAATTTATGAAAAACCCTACATTGGCTTCAATGCCAGTGAAATCACAAGATGGGTCATATGAATTGTTTTTTTCCATTCCATTCTGATCTAGGCTTATAACCTCTAAAAATTTGATGGTTACCAACTGTGCCCTTCATGATGAGAAGATGAGGGGCCACCCCTTTAATTTTTCCTAGTATAAATGATGTCCAACACACTTAAAATAACTCAGAAATTGAAGCTCAAATCAATAGTATCTGCCGCCATAGTTGCACAATATGCTTTTAATTTTATTATTATTACTTTTCTCATCACAAAAAATTTCAAGGTTATTTCATCATGCAAGACACTTACGAATTTTTCTCATAGAAATCAACGTCCTAGAAAAATTAGGGCTTTAGAATTGTCTCCATATGCTTTAACTTTTTAATTCATCAATTACTTTTTTATGACCAATGATAGGGATAAGGATACAGGAATTGAATATGCAACTCCGAGTGGATGGGCTATGGGAGCGTTAACCAACATCTGTCAACCTTATTTCCAATAAATTCCCACTTGCAGTGCATTGTTTTTAGTTATGATGGTGCGGGCTACACAATTGGGGGGGAGCTCTTGACACTCAGTATCCTTTTCCTCATGCACAATGTCATAGAGATCTTATCTCAAGTCTCTTGAAGTGACACCATGGGACTTTATCAACTATGCTAGCTGGCACCTTCTTGTAAACTAAATTTCATAGAATGGAATTAGGTTTATTCGCTTGGGTTAATTTCATAGAGTGCATATTCTATGTCAAGTTAAATAGAGATTTCTCAATTGATATTGTTATTGCCATAGCGTTGCATATCGATGAAAATATTGTTATCAGTGTTTATAACGGTACAGGTTGCGATCATATTGTTATTGGACATATCAGACAATCCGCATGAATATCAAATATATCAAACGGGAAAAAAAAATTTTTAAATTTGTAAGTTGACAGGAATGTACCGGTTGATACGGAAACATATTGAGATATTGCCACATTATCGGAAAATATTAATATTGAGGAGCTCCGATACTAATATATAGTAGCCTACATTTGCATCAATAGCCATGGGATAAAATCATCAAAGCAACCAACATAAGTTGCCTGCGCTATAACATAAGCCGCTGCCACAAACCTTGATTAGTAAACACTAGGTCATCAAACCCTCTTTCCGCCCCTCATTCTTTCATCTCTTCTTACCCCCCCCCCCTTTTCCTATTTACAATTATCCTATCCATATTTCCCTTAATCAGCCTTCCACTCTCATATTGATTCTACCAACTCTCTGTAAGTGCCACATTGCATGCAAAAGGTAGCATGTAGTGATTGATTTATCAGCAAGCCATTAAGAATAAGTCCAAGACATGGTTAAAACACTAATTGCACTTGTAATTGCTGGGGCAAAGACTTAAAAGGATTTGACAATCTCTGTTTAACGCCTTGTCTATCTAACCCAGAAGAATTCTAACACGCTGCACTGAAGGTAAATTGAAGCAGAAAAGAAAATTGCAATGTGTACAGTGTCATGGGGCCTTTTCAGTCTATACACAAATCAGAAAAAGAACCATAAAGTATCATGTGCATATCCTGTCAATAACAGCTACTATCATGCGTCTTCAAAGTCATTGCTCATACTGGTTCCCTGTGGAATAACATGATCAGATTCTTCTTTTTCTCATCCCACTTCTTTGACGATGGGTAATAAAGACCGAAGGTGAGGGAGACAGAAGTTGAACCAGTGTTCCCAAGGAACTTCCTCAGCCAATTGTGTTACCTTTATTTGGAGTTTTTTCTAACATCAGTAGCTGATGGATAACCCACCTAACTGTTTGCCTCAACTTTGTTATTTTCCCTGGCATTCACTCAAGTAAGGCCAGACAACACTCATTGCAAGAAATTTTGCAAGCAAAGGAAGAAGTCATAAAAGAAAGGATCAAAATTGTGAAGTAGGCATGCATATGTGAAGTCAAAATCTAAGACATAAACTGCAATATTTAAATTAAACGCTCAAGAGGAGGACCAGAGAGAAAGGGTTTAGAAGTGAAACTTACCTAAGCATGGAGACACTGTTGGCAGAAATCAGCTTCATTCAACTATAGATCACATAGGCACCTGATATTGAGTTTCAGAGATTTTATGTGCACAGAGAGTACTCAGTCTGGACTGCTTCCTTTGGACATCACTTGCAATGTTGTGCCCCGCTTAATCCAGGCAGTCATTTCAGGTTGCTGCTCAAAGGGATGAAGTGGATATAGGGCTTTATTTTCAACCTGGACACCATATATAAATGGAAGCCTAACTGAGACAAAACTGTCAGGAGGCAAAACCACTTGACATCCAAGGCTGAATTGCAGCTGTTGGCCAAGGTTTGAAATGTTCGGAGGTTGGTAGGATGCCTACAAGGACAGAAACGAAATGAACACTCTGAAAATAAAGCTGTCTCTAACTACTTAAATGCACATCTCTCATATTTCCTCTCAACTACCTTAACAACAGGATTCCACTACAGCCTTCTTTTCAAAATAGATTGTTAACACCACTGAAGAACTTGTGAAGTGCAGTTGAGGCACAAGACCTCCCTTCACAATATGGGAAATATTTTACTCATCAATAATACAAGCTATTCACTAAAAAGATATGTCAAAATGAAAGCTACTTCACATGAAACTGTTACCTAAACATAGTTTACAATATGCTTTTTTTTGAATAAATTCAGCACTCAATAATACATATTCCAACAAACGCTAGAGCATACCTCAAACTGTACAATAGGGTTTGTAGCTAAAACAATGGGTAAAGGAGGTGTGACCTGCGCCAAAGGAACCAAAGGAAGAGAAGGATCATCAACATAAATATGTGATCATTAAATTAATTATTCATTAATAATTGGCCAAGATAGAATATAAGCTATAAGAAAGCTTCTACTATTATTAATTAAATCAAAATCATGAATACATGTGAACAAACAATTCAAGGTTGATATTTTTTCATACCTTAAGTTTGTCTAAGATAGGGTGCTAGAAGGGATTAGTTTAGCATTAACTTTTACGTAAAGGTTCTTTAAATGAATGGCGTTTAGTTCACTTCATCTGGCCAGTTATAATATCATGTTAGGTGTCATTTATAATCTGTTGAAACTCTTAATTAATATTTTCAATAATTAATTTTAAGGAAAATTGAAAAGGTTCAGTACAATTACGGCTAAAACAACATTTTAGAGAGTTGAATAAGATTTGATAATTTTTTTAATAACCCCTTAGGTTTAACATACTTGTTTGGTATAATGGTATCACACATATTATGATATCACATAAAAATTTTATGAATTAAGTATTAACCATATTTGGATGTAGGAAAGATGGGATGNTGAATGGCATTTAGTTCACTTCATCTGGCCAGTTATAATATCATGTTAGGTGTCATTTATAATCTGTTGAAACTCTTAATTAATATTTTCAATAATTAATTTTAAGGAAAATTGAAAAGGTTCAATACAATTACGGCTAAAACAACATTTTAGAGAGTTGAATAAGATTTGATAATTTTTTTAATAACCCCTTAGGTTTAACATACTTGTTTGGTATAATGGTATCACACATATTATGATATCACATAAAAATTTTATGAATTAAGTATTAACCATATTTGGATGTAGGAAAGATGGGATGAGTGCAGAATGAATCATGACTTGGAGGTCATGGTGACACATAGTTGTACCATTAATGACGGAAAGGTTCCTAGAATTTTGTCATGCGTAGGCTGGGTCCGCTCTCCCCCATCCTCACATGGGTTAGGCTGCACATGAGGTGAAAAAGAGAGGGCAAAGTGGAGACATCTTCCTCAATAAAAAACACGGAGCCAAGAACCTCACTCAATTAAACAACCATCAATTTGGTGAGAATTTATTGTGGGGGAGCTAGCTGGCTTCCCCTCTCTCCTCCACATATTTTTACCACATTTTCATTCCTCCAATTTGTAGGAGAGTGAGAAAAAGTAAGAAGGCATATATGGGCTTTCCCTAAATTTTCTATGTTAGAAAAGTTTTTCCAGCTGGTGCTTACATGTATACTTTGAGATTTTGTTATTATTTTAGTTTTTGTGGAGAAAAAAAAACTGTTCAAAGGCAACAAATCTAGGATACATGTGTGGATCTCATAGAGACAAAACACATATACAGTAGCCATAGTTAATTTGAACAGTATATTTCACTTCAACTCGTATATATCTTGCTAAAGATTTGATTTTACATATGCTATAAAGTCTAAATCTTAGTAGTTTATATATTGTTTTAATCAATTAAAAGAAAAGGTCTACCTTTGGAAATCCAAAATTTTCAAATTTTGCTCAGTTTTACACATTGACTCCATACAGTTTGGACATGTAAACTATATCGTATTTCTAATTTTTTCTCTTATGGTTCTTATCTTCATTCCAAGGACATTCATTGTCTTCTGTCCCTATAATTCTATGCTGATAGAAAAAAGGAAGGAATTGCAATGAGCCTGCTGTTGATCCCAAGTGTAAAGAAGCTATGGTGGAGGAGATAAAAGCCCTATCTAAAAAGGATAGTTCAGAACTTACTACCCTTCTGGTAGGAAAAAGACCTAAGCGCTGGAAATGGGTGTTCAAAGTCAAATATAAGGTAGATGAGATTATTCAGAAGTTTGAAGAAAAAATGGTGGCAAAGGAATTACTCAAACTTATGGAGATGATCACAACAAGAGATTTGTCCTTGTAGCCAAAATGAACTCCATTCGGGTACTCTCTTTGGCTGCAAATCTAGCAAGGGATTTGCAACAATTGGAAGCAAAGGATGCCATCCTTCATGAAAACTTGAAAAAGGACGTATACATGGAGATCCCTCCCAGGGTTTTATGCCAGAAAACCAACAGAGACAGTCTGTTTTCAAAATTTCCACTATGAATTCAAGTAATCTCTAAGAGTACAACTGGACAGATTTTACAAAGCTTTCAATGTCAATGGTTATCATTAGAGCAATGCCGATCATAATTCACAAAAGAAACTCAATATTGATGTCATTATTATTAATATCATAACTGCTGTTATCGTGCATGTTGATGACATTCTTGTGACTGAAAATGATCTAGAGGTGTCCAGGCTGTGAGGTTGAAGAGCTACTAAATGAGTGATAGTTTTAGCTTAGGGATCTCGAGTAACTAATTCTTCCTCGAGATTGACTTTTTTTTAACTCAAAGGGGGCATTTTATTTGCAGGAGGACATGTATTTCACTTGCCTAACGAAAATGGCATGATAAGCTGTAAGTGTGAAATTCACATATTAAGTTGAAAAATAGTGATTTGAACCCAACTAATCCACATGCATGGAGTAGGATAACCACATCACAACCAGATAATTAAAACATGCATAAATGTAAATGGCACATCATGTTGATGAAGAAAAAACTCAAAAACCCACTGGTTCAAGAGAAAAACCCACCGATATGTTAAGTTAATAAAAGAAAAATCTATTAAGAAAGTCCACTTATAGCCTAGGTAATACAGATACACTTGACCCTATCTACTTGTTCATGACACGTGATCCCCTACACAAGAACCCACTTTGGAATTGCTCACCTAGCAATGCATTTAGACACCTTTCGGACATTTTAGATTTTCCTTCACTAACTTGAGAATTTCAACACCGTCGAAACTTCGATATCCTCAACAACTAAAAAACTTTTAAGACCACCAGGTTAGGATTGTATTTAAAGATTGTGCAAGAGAATTTCATAAGCTTTATGCTCAAGCCAACATGGAAATATGAAAATCTCTCTAAAGTTTAACTCTCCAAAAGATAGTCTTTCAATGAGCCTTAAAGATCTGGGCTACATTCAGAAGAAGTTAAACAGGGGTTAACAAAAGGCTCGGTCAAAGTGGTTTTAGAGAAGTGGGTAACGCACACCAGTCAAATGCTCATCAGTTAAAAGTAGTTGCAAAATTATGGAAAGTGCTCACAATTGTTTTTCACTGGAGCATTGAGCGAAGGATTATGTCCCCTTTTTGCTTGAATGATATTCTCTTCTCTGTTTGCTTGAGCTATATATATATATATAGTGAATGTTGCATCGGAAATTCTGGTACTGTGATGCTTAAGCAAACATCAAGCAAACTTTAAGTAAACTTAATTATGCGAAAAAGGTGAATTAAGATACAACACTTTGTCACGAAATTTTCTAATCGCACATGAACCAGCCTAACAAGAGTGAACAGCGTTGGGAAAAGGTTCAGGAAGGTAGATATCAATAGCTATTTGGGCTAGTGGTTTGCCGGCACTAGACATTCCAAATATAGCATATGCAGTTAGTGTTGTGAGCATATTCATGCATGATCCTTATTCTTCACATTGGAATGCTGTATCTCACATCTTGAGTTAATTGAAATATGACTAAGGAACAGCTTTTAGTTCCCGAAGCACAAATAGAAGCTTTCACTTTTATCAACATTCAATTGTTGATTGGCAATCTACTATAGGTTACTGCACCTTTGCTTAAAGAAATTTAGTTGCTCAGAAAATAAAAAGCAAAATGTAGTTGTTGAGTCAGTGCAGAAGCAGAGTACAGAGCCATAGTACAGTGTATTGCTTAAGGAGCTAGTGAAAGGTTTGGGCATGAGCAATACTAGGTCTATGATGCTTTATTGTGACAACGAAGCCACTATCAATATTGCACTCAATCCTGTTTACCATGGTAGGGGCAAACATATTAAAGGGGATAGGAATTTTATCAAAGGAAAGCTATATCAGAAATTGATTTTTTGCTTTCCTCTAGAGAAGTCCAGTGAACAATTAGCAGATGTGTATACCAAAACTTGAGTTAGTGTCACCATTCATTGTATCACTTGCAAGATGGGCTTGAGGAATTTCTATGCCCCATCTTACAGCCCTCATGCCCATCTTGTGGGGTAGTGCTGGAAAAGGTAGCTTGTTTTTGTTCTATTTGTCTAGGTCATATATTTTGTGCTGCAATTTTTCTATGTTCACACTACTGAGATATATATGCAACTCTATCGAAGGATCTCTCTCTCAATGCACCTCTCTCATCTCCTGGTCTCTTTTCTTCCTGAATTTATCTTTCTCCTCTAATAAACAAACCAAAGGCATTAAACAACTCTGTTTATGTAGATTGTGGGGGTTAAATAGTGCAAGCACTGCACGCACAGTGAGTTTTCAAACACAGAGAGTCAAGATACAATCATCACTGATTTTCAACTATTGAAAGAAGAGGTATTCGGAAAATTCAAAAGAAAAGATTGGTTCCAGAAGCATCTGAAAAAGAAATAATTAAGAGTTGGATTAGGGATAGGGACCCTTATAAATGAGATCTCATACCACAAAAATCCTCTGAAGCTGCGATATCATACCAGCAAACTTTGTCTTTTGCCGATCCTTCTTATTCTTGGAGACCTTGCAATGAGGGCAATTCATGTAAATTGGTAAGTTTCTATTTAACAATGAAAAAGCATGCCCTCTGTCATCAAGGTTCACAGACTTAAGCCTCGCTTGACGATCTTTGAAAGAACTGAATTTCATGGAGGCATCAACAGATGCCTGATAATGTTCCTTCCCTGCCTCAGATAAGTGTAAAGGTCCATAAACAGATGGATCCTCAGTAGTCCCCATTTCACCAGATTTCTCCAAATTTCTCCCCTTATTCATGGCAGCAGTGGTACTATTTGATGGTAGGTGAACTGTATTATAACTACTTGTGTTCGCCAATTTTGAAGGATCCCTATGTTTATGGTCCACATTTTTCACAGAAGAATAAGCAAGAGTTTCATCAGGTGAAGAAAATGGTGACCCAAGTTCAGTCAGAAGGTCCAGAGACAAGATAAAACGGTGCCCACGGGGACATTCATGCTCAAAACCAACATACACTACAGTACGCTCCCAAGAAAGGTTGACCCTTGCCTTCCCAACATCATTCACATTCAATGGGACTACATTGCTACCTATCTGTAGAAAAGGGTTGTCGAAAGAACTGCTGCCAGAACTTATGCCATTAAAATTTTCGCCAGTTGAAGGAATCTCTTCAGTTTTTTCAGATATTTGATGGCCAGAAGCCACTTCAGATAGTTCTACATTTCCATCTTTCACCGCATTTTTCTTAAGACCTTTCCCTGAACCAACCAAAGGGTGTTTCTTTGCCTGCAATGGAGGAAATGCTGAATCAGAAGATGCTGATCCAGCAACAACCTCGGAAAAAGGCTTCTTCATTGTAATGTTAGGAAGACCTCTACCAAAGCTGATCTTTTTATCGACAGATTTGAAATATTGCACACTGTCTCTTTGGCTCTCAACTGTTGCCTCCACTTCTCCAGGAAGCACGGAAATGGTAATACCTTTGTCAGTATTCACATCTGCACTTGATTCAAAATGGGTATCTGAAGATGTACTGTTCAAGAAGCCTAGCCGCACTGAATCTGCATATGAAACATTTGGGATTTTGTCTTTCTCAAGAACAATTGTCCATTTCATGAGAAACTTCTGATTGACAAAGAACCCGCTTTGAAGCAAGCCTATAGAAGGCTCATAGTACCGGGCAGATCCAACTCGAACAATATGCCAAGATATAGGCTCAATAGATCCAGAATCACTTACTTTAGGTAATTTGAGTGCAGGAATAAGCTTATCACAATCCGGGAAAAAATTAAATGCAATGTTCGCAGTTTCAAAATCAAAAGGGTCAGCTCGTAATCGCCTAGAGCGCCCACAAGCACAAGCATGAAGAAAAACAAACCCACTGCTATGTGGCTTGCCCTCAACATTGGAAGGCAAACCATCTTTCTCAACATCATGCCTCGGATGCATACATTGTTGTCCAGTCAAACTAATAGCATCACATAATTGTCTTCCTGATTTCCAGATTGAAGTGCATTCATCCTCCAACATTTTCAAGAATTGTTGCACTGAAGTTCCCCTAACCATAGCGTGGAAGGCACGCAAAGCCTTTTCCAAGTGAGCTTCATGCTGTGAAGTTGGATAATAATCGGGCAGATCTTTCAAATAAACTTCCATGGCAGCTGGAAGGGATCTTTGGCACCACAAAGTCGAAAATCTTGCATTTAACCCCTTCCCGCTCTCCAGTAAAGATACTGTCACATCTATAGGATCGGCCCCTTTTGAGGCAGCCCCTTCAATCTGTGGTGGAGCAACATTTCGTTGGCGAGATTTCCTTCTGCTGATTTCAATTTCATCCACACACCCACGTCGTGCAGACAGAAGTCCCTTCAAGATATATTGGCTAGAAGACAACCAGATTTGCAAGTTTGGAAGTTCAGGAGTACTCATTATCCTTCTAGATGAAGCAGATGCTGCAGCTGCTGCTGCTGCGACAGCAACCATGCCAACACCAGCAGCTGAACCACCAGTAGCATTTGTAACAAGCCCCCCCTTTCCTCTTAGAACATCAGTCTGTCTAAATATAAACTCCTTTAAAGAACCAATATCCTCCTTATTTCCATTCTGACTATGACTTTCAAGAAGCAGCGAATCAGATGTTGCCTTTCCGTTCAAAACATCTTCCACAAGACTTGTGACGAAATCAAGAGGTTCACCTCTCTGGTTTGCAAAGCCGTCTAAAAGCACAACAGCTCTTGATGCATCAAGTGTTAAGAGAGGCAGTAGAGCAGACACAGTCCCATTTCTTGACCCAGCACGACTAATTTCTGAACCTGATAGTATCCGACATCTTTTAATTAAGAAACGAATCTGAGATTCAAGAGATGATTGCAGCTTCTTCCTGAAACCACCTTCACTTTTATTTACAGGGCGAGCTAGCACAACAACTGAACCAGAACCTCTTACAGGCAAGCTTGACCTACCTAAGCTGCTCAAAGCAGAAGATTGATTAGATGAGGCATCTGTTGACTCGTCTGAACTGGCAGTGGAACACATCATATCCGAGAAATCATCAATAAAAACAAACAGTGTAACAGGAGTACACTGTCCAGGAAACAAAGAGGTATACAAACCTATGCCTGACATGTTAGATATAGCTGAACTGTTACGATTCGGAATGCTGCCACCTCTTCCTGGAGGAATCTTAGTAGGTAATGTTGCCGATGTAGACTTGCGCAAAGGTGATGAAGCAGTCCTAGAGAGTGATGTCACTGTGTTTTGTGATCTCATCAATGGGGTCAAAACATGTTTTGCAGATTGTAACACGCGTAGATTTTTCAAAACCTCAATATGAAAGTGTGATCCCTCCTGAATATATAAGATTACATGGCATACCTGCAGTGCTCATTAAGTTATTCATGTGATCTTATGCCAAAAAGGGTACTTATCACAGAAAACTACAAGAACTATATCAAGCAATGAAATTGGAGAAATTTCAAAGCATACTGCTTGGGATTTGAAGCTGGTCCGAGGGCATCCCACAGCCTCCGTGCTATAAGCATATTACTGTCTTATATATTTAGAAAGCAGGGAAAATAAATGATAAACGGTTACTAGAACATAATTTGAAATTCATTTTGGAAGTAGACATTTGAAAATGCAATACCACACTAACCCCAACAATCTAGAGCATGCAATTGAAACAGAAACATTCCTGAACATTCTTAAGTCCGAAGCTCTAGCTTTCAATCTTTCCATGCTAGTTTCGAAAATGAGGATTGCCCATCTAAATACACTGACTATAGGGGAAAGAAACACAAGATCTAAAACATTAGGCTTCAGGCTGAAACAAGCATATTACTAAAAAACCTAATAGCTATAATTATGCTACAATGCCACAAATTTAATCAACCAAATTAGAAAAGGGTGGCCAAAAAATTTCATGAAAACAATCATGCTGTCTTCTCCATAATCATGCAGCAAAGCACATAATTGTTGTCCATGATTATGGAGCAGTGCAGCGTCCAACATATTTTGAACAAAAACAACAATGCCATTATGTGCTTCTGTCATGAGTACAACGTTATGTCATTATCAGCAATGACACTCGAATTGAGCCACCATGAAGTGAGCAAAACATAAGTAATAAGTTCTTTTTGTAAGGGGTGCTGGACTTAGAATACCAAACTTGTGTCTCCAACCATCAAACATGTGTCCTCTTTGTTTCCGTCTTTGCTTTTTCTATTTCAAAAATTTTTGGTTGATACCATGGGAAAGCTTGCATGATAAAGGATGACCATGCAAGGCTAAATACTCTCAGCCACTTTGGCGATCCATTCTCATAAAAACACAGAAATAAATTGTGGCCAAAATCAGTAACCTTTTCTGTTAACAGAGGACAAAAATCAATAGATAAATACCGGTAATAAATTTTACAGCATATTTTGCATGATTAAGACAACTTCAACCCTCATATCTTCCTTGTCTCTAAGCCACTTTGAGCAAATCAGGTACCAATAGGAAGCTTGCATAGTTAAACTTTTTCATCACAGAAGGTAGTGGAATACAAATAGAGAGGACAACAGAGAAGAAACAGCTGATATAGCCAGACTTACAAATTTCAATTATAAGTAACCTTAGTTAACCAATTTCCACAATAAATCTTGCTAGCTTTTCAGAACTCCAACTTCCAAGGCATCCTAATATGGCAGTTCTAATGAAACAAAACCTATTTAACAATAAATGTATTAGGTCTCACATCTATGCTCTACAGCCTGCTATATTAAAGCAAAGCACTGTCTTCAAGGGTGTGATTTATAAGATGCATGTCTACTTCATTATAGCATTGGTATTCTTCTTCGATTTTAGATGATTTCTTTTTTTTTTTTTCTTTAGGAAAAGTAAATACAAATATACACGTCTGCAAACCAATACGGGTGTACAGGTATACAATGAAGGTCAACAGAAATCCATGTAAACAGAAATGAAAATGCCCATAGTTATTACTTTGAACTATTATAAATGTCCTCAAACGGCTTAGGTCTTCTGAAGAGTCTTAATAAGATGGCACAAGTTGATCAGAACCACCTCTCTATAGCAAAAGCAAAAGCAGGTGAGGCCTTTGGTCTTACTAGCACGCATCAATAGACCTGGATGATTCTCCTAATTGGCATATGCATCTTTATTAAACTATTTGGGCACTCTCAAAACTCTTATACAAATATGACAGGTGTTGTGTGCTGTACTATAAATCTTCCCAGTGCACACTAAGCTTAAGTCACTCCAAGTATTTCTCCGATTTTTCTACCTCTGAATTCTTGTTCTCCACTCAAAATCCACATACAATATTACTTTAATTTCCTTCAAGACCATACAAATCAAGGTGCACACTAGATTCGTTATTAATAGCCATTGATACTTTCTAGGATGTATAAACTTTCAAAGACTATTCTAGGATGCATAAATCCAAATTGTTAAAGACACAAGCGTAAGCCCAATGGAAGTGAGTTGCACACTAATGAAACGTATATGTGATGCTTTGGTAATGATACCAATTATTAAAATTAATAATATAGTAAGAAACACACGAAAAAATATTTATTGGCAATAATTATAAACTCATATTTCAACTATTAACACAAAAGATAGCAATTAATGAGTATAATTTATTACAAATGCATAAGAATAAAAAAAATTATCAACAAATTTAGAATATTGTTCTCAACTACTTGTAGTAAAGACTCATCATCATCATTAAACAAAAATTCATCACTATTTCTCTCATCAGACTCATAGGCCTCAATGCCTTCATCATCTCCATATGTCTTGTCTATATAAGCATCTTCCTCATCTACAAACTCCCACAGAGTATCCTTATAGGTACTTGTCGAACAGGATGAAGCTTCCCCTCTTGATAAGGGGTCATACAAATTCTCAATCTAATATAATGTATAATCTCATTCACTCTAGCAATTTAAGTTACAGATTCCAATGTAAAAGAATCATCCTCAAATGCATTAGCCTCTATCCATTTTTCAAATCAACCATTCGTTACATTTATCAATGTCATTTCCACAATCAAGTCAGTATCAAAAGCACCAATTGAATCTAATAGATAATTTTTAAAAAATAATTCTAATTTAAAAAAAAATCCATGAAGTCCTATGTTGCACGCCTTGAGCTTCAAAAAAGCACATGCCTTAATGCCCATGCACGCACTTCTTGGAACATGCCTCACCTAGGTATAAGAGGCGCTGTGCTTCGGTGACCTAAGCCTTAGTGTGCCTTTACAGCAATGATAAAACCACATCTAGTTCTTGCATACAGATGGTGTAAGAGCCAGTCATAAGCCTAGAAAGGAATGTCAAGATCTATGGCTGATACATTTCATCACATGTCAAATGAAAGTATCATATAAATGTACCTCATCATTTCACGATTGGGCCTCATATATGAAATCATTTTAGAAATGATGAAACAAAAGTATGTGGGAGAAGAATAAGTTTTGGGGAAATTTTGCAGAAAAATTATAAAAGGTCTATTGACATGCCTACGTAAAGCAATCGTATCCAACCATATAGTGAAACTCTCATCACTAGGCAGAATATTAAAGACAGAAAGAAGGAGCAACAGCCTGTGCATATTCACCTTCTTGCCAAAGTGCATGCAGAGTTCAATAAATCGGATTTGAGGTCACAAGTTGATCAGGTGCTCCCATTACGTGACATTCAAAATGCTAAATTTAAGAATGAGAAAGGTCCATCCAATATCTACCTCTTGCTTCATGGCATGAAGAAAAATGCTAACAACTCGAATAAAATCATACAAGTTAAGCTCCAATCTTAAACAGAAAAAACAACAGGAGGGGCAGCCTAAGATTCCAGTCACTAATCTACTTGGAATTCCAGCTCCCTAAATTAACAAGTGTGTATGTATCATATATCAACTGATTAGGCTCTGTGTCAGCATAAATCATGATACGATTCAGTTTTCATATCACACACAACAAGGGAAACTTACAGTGAACATAAACAGCATCCCCCGAAGATCCCCAAACTCGCTCTCCTCTACCGCCGAATCCAAACTGCAATTCGACTCCAAGACACAATCCATTGCGGGGCATTTCGTCGAACACATTTGCATATAGACAATACCCTTTTCGTCGTCGTGATAATAGCTAATTTTTCTTGTCTTGAACCAATCCTTGGCCTCGTCACCCACCTCCTCTCCCTCAAGGGAGAGTACTTTGTCGCGGTTCCCCGAACCAAAGACATTGGAGTCGATAATCCGATTAATCAATTGAGAAACGTCGGAGTGCCGGCGACCGATGAACCCGACAACAACAACGCCGTTTGAAGAGGGTTGTGCTGGGGGTGAGACGGATGAGAAAGAGTATTGAGAAGATGGGTGGGAAGGGTCGGGAGGATTAGGGGGAGGAGGTGGTGGTGATGGGAAAGGAGAGAGAGAGGGCGTTGAAGTTGGTGATTTTGTTGATGACGGAGGACGGAGAAGGACTCTCCTAGAAGAAGAAGAGTTGGGTTGGCTGTCCATTGTTTGAGAGGTAGATTCAACTGACAAATTGGTGTTGCTTTGGATATGGATCAGATGAAATATCTATTTGGACTCGACCTCCATGAATGCCTGCGCGCTTCTTGTTCAGAGGGACAAGGAGAGATGCACACCCCGGCTCCAGCGTTGCGGCTCGGTCATCAATCTGCAGGGTTTGGCAGCACATCAGTCGGCTTCATCTTTGTGAATGTGAGCAAGATCGATCCCGCTTGACTGTCAGGCCCATTTTTTCCCAAAACCTTTTTTAAATGAAAGATTAAGTTCATTATCTATAAAATTTAGGTCTGATTATTTTAGACACATAACTTAATTAATTATAGACATTTCAAATCGTCTCTACCAATTACACCAGCCGTATGAATTAGCCTAAACTTTTTTTATATAAATAATTAGTATTTATATATTAACGAGCCTAATAACAAATTAATAATGTTTAAATTTAAATAAATAATTCGAACCCAAGACCGATTCAACAAGTTAGGAGATTGTGTTTTTATAAACCCAATATGTCAAAAGCATGTGATGTCAATAGATTAAAAATATCTGATGTGCTAGAAATACCGAAATCAATCCTTTAAAAGATTATTATATACCATCATTATTGTAGATAAGATCAACAATTATTAGTGCACTATATTAATATCAACGAAGAAACTTGATGCGTACCTGGATCCGACTTCGAACAGATTCGGATTCTCTTGGATGGATTGAACCGGCTCCGTTCACTGAGTGCGAATCCTGCACACCACTAAGGTAAATAAGATGTCAGCGTTAACGGCGGGATGTAATCCAACCGAAAACACTCCGATACTCAAGTTAGTAAAACAGTCTTCAAGAGGGAAGAAACTGAAATTGAGGGAAAGTGAAGGGAAAGAGGTAGAGAGTGTTTTGTTCCAGATGTCAGAGAGACGCAAGGCCTTTCTCGTATCTGGATGGTGGGAAGGCAGAGAACGGCTGTAGAGACTCGTTCGTTGCCTTGGAATTTGATCGTGTTTGAGAGTTTGGCTGTCCAGGGAGAGAGAGTCCGTTTCTCAGAACACTTAGGGTTTTTTCAGTCTGAATGAGAGCATTCTCCTCTCTACTTTGATGGTGAATTCAGAGCCATTTCTTATGGCCCAGATGGCGATCCTCTCCTTTGGAAGGAGTGATCGTCCTTGTGATCTGTTGGATGGCTTTCCTTCTGGAGGTTGATGCCTGTTGCCAAGTTGTGAACGATTGTTGCCTTGTGAGACGGCCGTCCACTTTTCAAACTGATTTCTTTTCTCTTCAACTTGTTACCGTTGTGGTGCCTTGGCTGGCAAGGAATCGGGCGCCTTCCTTATATGGGAGGTGTCAAGATTGCTGATATCCCTTTTGGCGCCAGTTAAAATCGTGGGAGATGCGTGAAAAGTTGTGATTGGCCGTCTGATGAGTGGTGGGCCCAAACGGAGCAGGTCTATTACTGTAGAAAGGCGTTAGTTGGGCTCAATGTACATGGCGCGGACGGTCAACATCTGAATTGACCGTCAGTGGTGTTGGCCGCCTTCGTGGAGAACGAAAGGAGAATAGCCGGCGATCAACTGATGGGCTGTGGGCCAGAATGGAATAGGCCTATCACTGTAGCAAAGCTTCTAAAGGCCCAATCAAATTGGTCAACCTTGAGTTGACCGTCTGTGAGCGAGTTAGAAGCTAAGACGGTTAACGCCAACGT
>JAODPA010104338.1:0-20667 GCA_025585075.1 Nepenthes mirabilis
AATGAAAAATTGAAAAATATGAAAATTTTAAAATATATTTTCCCGTATATTTGAAATTGGTCAGCGTCAGAAAAATGGGACGGAAGAACCGTTGATAAAAATGGAGCGCAATCAAGGGGCAGTGGGCTCACCGGGTTCAGCTGTGGCCCGCCATCTTTGCGAAAAACATTAAAAAAATCACCGAAAATGGAAAATAAAAGCAGATAAACGGCGGAAAACTAGTGCGATCCCGCTAATCACTCCCGGCGCCTCTCATACTTACGAGCCACCGGCGGCGATAATGCCGACATCAGGTCCGAACAACAAGCCAGAGGACTTAATAGCTCGGCTATGTTCATCGGACGGAGAAGCTAAGCTCAAATCCCTAAGAGAATTGAAGAATCAAATAATCGGTAACCGCACCAAGAAGCTATCTTACGTCAAACTCGGTGCCGTCCCTGCCGTTGTCTCCATTTTAGCCCTTGCCGTTGAATCCGGAGACTCTTCCGCCTCTTCTGTTATAATTCAATCAGCTGCCATCATCGGTAGCTTCGCTTGCGGCATCGACGCCGGCGTCAGAGCCGTCCTCGATTCTGGCTCTTTTTCCATCCTTGTTAGGCTCATCTCTCATTCCAATAATAAGGTATTTTGAATCTATTCCTGTACTTGCTCGTTTCAATTTAATAGTTTGATTGCTTATATTAGGGAGGAAAATAGGAGAAAATTCGTAGGGACTACTTTTTATGTTAATCTGTTTAACCTAGAGGAGCTGGAACTCAAATTGTGGGGATCTTTCATGGAAAAAGAGATGGAAAAAAATTTACCTATGTCCTCTTTTTAGGTTATCCTAAGGGGACCGATTGTAATGCTTGCCAAGCAGGGATTTGATTCAGTTTGAGTTAGAAATGGGGGGAGAAATAAAAAAAAAAAAGAAAAAAAAAAGTGGAATGAGGCGGTGGAAAGATCGGTTATGCATGCTTCAGTGAGGGGCATGGGTGTTACATGAGTCAGAGAGAATATCAATTTGCTGGTCTTAGCAGCAAGAGTATAAGTGACTCAGAGAATATCAATTTGCTGGTCTTGGCAGCAAGGAGCATAAGTTGTAGTACTTTGGAATGGGAGCTGTAAGGCTGGCTTCTCTTTAAAGTCCTGAAAATTTGTAGTATTGAAATTTTATGAGGTGTCTCATTCTTTTGAAACCTTAAGAAAATGCGAGATGCTTAAATTTAAGCGGAGTGGAGGTAAAAGATGCTAAAATTTTAAACTGCTAGCTTAAGAGGTGGCAAAATTTAAGATGTGCTGAAAATTTAAGAGGAACCCCCTCAACTTGAACTTTAAGAGGTGCAAAACACCAAAGTGTTGAAATGTTGAGACTTTTTTGTTGCCTGTAGGATGAGATTCAATTCTCTTCAATTGCATCAAGAAAGCCGCATCCACAGCTGTTGCTTTCATGGTTTTGGTGCCCTTTTGTTAGATGATTCTTTCCCTGTTTGGTTTTAGTTGAATTAACATTTTTTTCATCAAATCTGAATGCAGTACTTCTATGGCCATACTAGGTTAGATAAGCTAGATTCAATGCAATGTAATGTAATTTAATGTAATGCAATGCTATACAATGCATAGCACAACAGTAAATATCATCATGTTATTTTGTATCATTCATTTGATTGCATCACAGTGCATTCTACTGTACACAATCAAATGGAAGTTATGTTTTCATCTAACTTCTGCGATTAGGTTATATTCATAGAATTACAGAGAGCACTGCTGTTTCCTTGAAGCTTCTAATGTTTACAGAACTTTTCTTTCCTGTATTTTAGGGGGCAGGGTTCATTTTTAGAGAAATGAGATGCCTGTTTTTTTTTAAGAACAGACACTGCTCAGCTATTAAGACTTGACATCTAGGGCCTATACCAGCTAATGGAGTTTATGAAATTTATATCTGGATGCTAACTTTGATGTTTGTGCTCACAAAGTGTGAGACATGCTGGCACTATCATGTTGTTTACCTATCATATGCATGCTATTTTCATCAGGAGCTATCTTTTTTGCCACTGCAGACGCATTATGACCCCCAGTGCCTATTCCTATTTGCCTTGCATGCCACATATATTTTTATTTGATCAAGGACCTATCAATAGTGTAATAATAGGGAGATTATTACAGTTCGAATAGATTTTTTTTTCTTATTTTGGACTATTTCTTATTTCTATCAATAGTGAAATAGTCCACATATATTTTGGACTATTTCAGTTGGAATAGATTTTTTTTTTCTTATTTCATTGTAATAGACCAAAAATATTTGAGTAAGTTCCCTATCAAGAATTTGAACATTTTTAGCATCAAGTATCTTAATAAGCCTCTATTGTATTGCCTGATTTTGTTGTTTACAATGATTTGATTTCTATTGATGCCATTTAATATTCCAAAAGTAACTGTGGGGTTGAATCTTTATTTTAGCATGCCCATCTTCTTGTGAGAGTAAACTTTGATGCAACGGTAAGTTTGTTCCACCATAACTAAGAGGTCATAGGTTTAAACCCCAGAAAGAACATCTTCACAATACAAAAGTAAGGCTTCTTATATTTGATTTTCCTATAGCTTGCGATAGAGAAGCCTCATATATTGAGCCACCCCTTACATATCTCTTCTTATTGGACTATTGCAGTTGTTTTGTCACCAATATTAGTGTTATGCAGGTTGTGGATGCAGGTGCTCGGTCACTCAAGATAATTTATCAGTCCAAGTTGGCTCCGAAATATGATTTTTTTATAAAAGAAAATATGGAATCTCTCCTTTCACTATTGAATAGTGAAATTGAGAATGTTACAGGACTTGGTGCAAGTATCATAACACACTCCTGTCAGACAAGTGCAGAGCAGAAGATCCTATGTGAAGCTGGCGTTTTGAAAAAGTTTCAAAAACTTCTTCAAGGTTCCCAGAATCAAAGAGATGCTAGCTTAGAGTCTTTAGCTACAATCATTAAGAACAATCCTGTTGTCATTTCAGAGTTTGTGGAAGCTGAAAATAGACAATATTTAAGAGCTGTAATCGAACTAATAAACGATAGGTATTACCGCACTAGACTGCTTGCCTGCATGTGCTTGACTGCTATCTGGAACACTTCTCCTAGCCATCTGCAAGATGTTGGACTTGGAACAAAATTGATAATGATTCTGCTTGAACTTCTTGATGATCCTGGTCAAGTTGGAGATGATGCTCCATTCGCCTTGGCTAGTTTGATTGCAGAGAAGGAGGATATGCAAAAGTTAGCATTTGAAATGGATGCTGTTGACAAACTGTGCTGCCACCTGCGAAAAACACCATTGCAGGCTAAACGTATCCAAGGAATATTTTTAGCGTTGGCCGAACTGTGCTCAAAATTGGAATTCTGCAGATCCAGGCTTCTATATCTTCAGGTCTGTGTTTTTATTATATGGTGGTTATTGTGAAATTAATGTCTGGTGCAGCAGTATACTTAGTTATCACTTTTCTTTCTGACTAGTTGGTTCATCAAGCATCATAAAATATGATCCTCTAGAAGGAGCTTCATCTTCTAAAAGCAAGATGGTAGGTGCTTGTGTAGATTCTATATAGAAGTTCCATTGGTGATAAATTTTGGACCGGTACAATATAGCATAAGATTTTCTCTGAGCATTTGAGAAGCTTTGTTTGAATTATAGAATTTGTTAGAAGTTGCTAACATCCTAAGAAATTATCAAGTAAACTCCAGGGGAGTGCTTTGCATATATAGTAGTATTCTGGCAGGGATGCATATCCTGTCCAGCCAATCTAACGTAAAGGTCCTGTAAGCATCCAGCATGACTTCTCATTTGGGTTGCACGATGTTCCTTTTGAAAAATCACACAAGGGGTGCTTCATATTACAGTAGATTACATAGAATAAGAAAATCATGCAAATGTCTACCGGTGAATTTGAAAGACATCAGCTACTAGTGGAAGACAAACTTTAATAACGGCATGTTAATCTCAAGCACTTGAACAGGAAGTCTTGAAGCTAAGAAACTCTTGTTAGATCGTCAAAATTTCAGAATTGGTTTGAATGCCTCTCAATTGAGAGTTTTTTGCCATTAAATAGAATATAAATTTTCCTAAATAGATCATATTACAATCTTCTTTTTTCCTAAATACATCATATTATAATCCTTTTCCTTTCTAAATTATTGCCATAATTATAACAATTATAACATATTAGAATCATCTAATTATAAAAAAATATATATACACACATGTCCGATTGACATCCCTCCTCAAATTGATGTTGGCTTATCAAGAAGTGTCAATTTATTAGCCATAAATTGATGCCAATGACGTGTCAATGGCATGGTGAAAATATCAACAGTATATAGAGTGGTAGAAATATGAGGAAGAGTTAATCACTTAATGATCAAGCACTTCAAGAATATAGTAATAATCGAC
The DNA here is from genome assembly GCA_025585075.1 of Nepenthes mirabilis. Taxonomy (NCBI): domain Eukaryota; kingdom Viridiplantae; phylum Streptophyta; class Magnoliopsida; order Caryophyllales; family Nepenthaceae; genus Nepenthes; species Nepenthes mirabilis. Next base: position 4,419 of record JAODPA010104338.1, read on the forward strand.
TTTAATGTGCTTGGTGTGCTCAGGGAAGGCTAGATTAGTGGCAATTTGGATGACGTTAGTGTTACAGCCGTGGAGCAAAGTAAACATAGTTTGTGGAATCCTAAGTACACCTAACAAGCCTTGAAGTCATATAATCTCTAAACAAGCGGAGCTCAATACTCAAACTTTGTGGAAGACTTTGAAACTCGATCTTACTTTTTATTCTTCCAAGAAATAAGAGTATTATCAAGAAATATATATCAACTAATAATCGAGTAAAGATTATTCTCATAAATAGCCCAATCAACGTCACTGAATCTTATCAACTACAAAGAATTCTCAGTTGAAAAGAATAAGCTATGACAAGATGTGCCTTTTAGGTCATGATAATATGTTTCATAGCTGCTAAATGTATATGTCAAGGTGTCTGCATAATTTGGCTAACCAGCTGGGTGGAAAAATAAATATCAAGTCGGATAATAGATAACTGGTTCAAACTACCTACCAATTGATAATATATAGATGGATCAAATAATAAATCTCCTTTCTCTTGTCGGATCTTTGAATTAACCTTCTTAGGTGTGAAAGCAGGGTTGTCAGTTTGAAGGCCGGCTACAACAATAATCTTTTGAGTATACTTGTGCTTATGTAAAAGAGTATCTGTAGAAGTTTTATTTACTTTTTGACTAAGAAAATATTGTAACTGACCAAAATTTTTCATATGAAATGAAATTTTGATATGCTGTTGCAGCTACTCAATTAATATAGAGTTGGACACAGTGATATCTATATCGAGAAACACAAGGAGGATAACTATGCTAGTAGTGGTCTGTTAAGGAATAGGGAATGAATCATACTAACTTTGAGTAAAGCTAAAGTTAAGGAGAATAGTATAAAATTTGTTAAACCAAGTCCGTGATGCCTACTTTAAATTATGGAAAGATTGCTTTAATTGACAGACCTTTGAGGTATTGTGTTGGAGCATGCCCGGAGGAGGAGCCCTGTAGATTTCTTCTTTCAAATTCCTGTGTAAAAATACATTCTTGACATTTATTTATTGGATAGACTATTTTTTTGAGGTAACAATAGACATAGCGGTGCGTACAATAGTCATTTTAGCTATTGTAGCAAAAGTCTCTTCATAATCAAGACTATAAGCTTGTCTATTTCCAATAGCCACCAGATATGTTTTATATCGGCTAATAGAACTATTGGGTCATAGCTTAATAGTGTATATCTATTTATATTTAATTGGCTTGACCCTAGTGGGATAGGATACAATATCCCAAGTGTGTCCTAAAGAGCTTAAAGTTCATCTTTCATAGCTTGTTGCCAATAAACTTGTGTGAAGGCTTGAGAATAAGATTAAAGCACCCGAGTGGTATCCAAAATTGTTTGATTAGTAGAAAGAGAGAAACCATACCTATGGGGTGAATGATGAACCCTAGTGGATCATCGAGGTGCAAATGGAGTTGGAACAAGCAGCGGTTCAAGATCGAGAAGAGGATGTGAGTGACATCTGGTACACAATTTTGGGTTTGAAACAATTAATAGAACTAGGTAGATCGTCAAAAGTGGGAAGCACAGCTGAGGTGAAATTTCGGATGACTTGTGTTTGGAAGTAATATTGGGTTTTAAAAAGGGCCACCTGATAGGAAACACTAAATTTGTTGGCATCGGTATCAAAACAGACGAATCCTTTGTGAGTATTACTACATTCAAGAAATGTACACTTGGTAGCTTGAGCTTCAAACTTGTGACGTTCAACTGACGGTAAGTGGACAAATAGACAACTAACTATATAAAAAGAATGATATTCTGGATTAGTTCCTAACAAATGATAATATAGGAATTATAGTGCAAAATTTGTGGGGGTAAACGATTTATCAAATAGACAACCCTAGATAAGGCCTCGACTCAAAATTTAGTAAGTACAGACGATTCAATTAGCAAGATTTGAACAATATCCAAAAGTTGATAGTTCTTATACTCAGTGACCCTGTTTTATTGTGGAGTATAAGGATAGGAATATTGGAAAATAATGTCTTTTGGTAGTTAAATAAGCCTAAAAGTCATGTGACATATATTTTTCAAAAAAAATTTGAGCGTAAGATTTTATTATGTTGCAAGAATCATGTTTTAACATAAGCAACGGAAACTTGAAAAACAAATAGTACTTCATTTTTTCAGTGAAGAAAAATAATCTTAAAAGTTGTGGAAGCATGACTATGATGCAAAGGAAAATGTAAGGCTTTACTTTTACCAAACTTATACGAATCACAATCAGATGGGATAAAAAGATCTTTATTGCCCAGATAACTATGTTTCATAAATAATTCAAAATATTAGAATTGGGATGTCCCAATCGATTATGCTAGATAGTACTATTATTAGTGACAATAGTACAAATTAAAGAAACGAAAGTATGAAGAGGAAGTTGAAGAGGAAATAGACGTCCCACTTTAGGCCTTTTTACGATTACCTTCCTCGATACTTAATCCTGCGCAAGGCAACAATTACGATCAAAATGAATATAACTATTATTATCAGCCAATTATTTGATTGAAATCAAGCTCATAGATAATTTAGGGGATATAAATATATTATTGAATGAGGATCCTAGAATTTTAACTGCAGTGATAGGGAAAGAATGGCCATATGCTACCTAAATGTATTACTTACCCTTATACTTACAAATATAATGTAAGGTATTTGGATTACTTGTCATATGATTCAAGGTTGCCAAGTCAATCTACTTAGAAGAAGTGAGTAATTTTTTATTACCTTGCAACCCAATGTTAGAGAAAGTAAAAACTGTCATCTATTGTATTATCTCTAGAGTGATAAAAGATGAATGAGCATTATGTGACTGATTATTGACAGAAAGGCCCTTGGAAAAGCGTGAGCTCGTTTATTTTGAGGTCGAACGTGACAATTCTTAATAATGTATCCCTCCTTTTTGTAATAATTGCAGAATTTATTACCGTGGTTTTTCGCGATATATCCATACTACTTACGACTATAGCACTACGTTTGAGACTTGAATTTTCCTTATCTTTGAGCAGCATAAACCAAAGTAACTATTTCGGAAGATGTCATGTCTTGTGTCATGTTACTTTAAGTGGCTAGATGTTCTTTAGGAATAAATTTTCCTAAGCAAATGTCAAGAGATGGAATATGATAGCAATTAAGAAGACTTTTTTTTGTAGTCTTGAATTTCGGTCCTAGTTTTATCATAAATTGATCTCGTAGGCTCTTTGCATGAACTTCTTGAAGAGCTATGAGTGCAATTTTAGGAACCTTTGAATGAACAATTCTAGTATGTTCACTTAATAAATTAAGAAATCTAACGTAAAATTTTTCAACGGAAAGTTGGCCATACTTGAAACCAACAATCTTTAATTCTAATTAGAATTTTCGAGCATTATCGTCTTACTTATAAATGTGTCAGAGATAATCCCACATCTCCTTAGTATTAGTGAAGAATCAAAGATTATTCATCATATATGGTTGAATGAATTTCAATAACCATGACACTATACGAGTATTATTGTTCTTCTATTGATTAAGTTCTTTTATTTCGGTAGGGATTATAGATGAGTCATCTAAATGATTTTAACGTTCCTTTAATTTAATAAATATTTTAAATCGAAACTCCTAGATTGAATAATTTTTGCCATTAAAATGAACAACAGAGTTCTCCATTGACATTATAAATTATTGAAAAATACACCTAAAAAGCGAAAAATATTCTTTCAAAAATCTCATTACAAGTAAAATATGCTGAGAATTAAGATTAGAATTTCTGAATTGTATTACCCATGTTGGAAAGCAATACCACACAATATGAAGATGAAACCAACCGGAAAAAATAGATTTCAATTGAAATATATATCATTCACACCTACGTGATACCCACATGATGATATGTGAAGTATCTCCTTCCCACAGCTGAGATCGAAGAATACTTATGAATAGGAAGTCTCACTGATAAATCTCCTTCCATGAATGCAATATGAAGACCGAAGAAGACGACCACAAATGAGATCAAAGAAAGAGATTAACCATGAAAATCAAAGATGAAATCTCACAGCAATCCTTGATATTTGAGATTGAAGTGAAAATCTCATCAAAATCCTTGAGAATTGAAGATTGAAGATGAATCGAGGGGCAGCCTTGAAGCAAAACACAAGAGCTTGCCTCCATAAACTCCAAAATCTTGTTTGGCCGAAATGAATACCCCCTTTGACGACCAAGGGAGCAAAAAGGCTTTGCTCAAAAATCATAGAAGCCGGAAACCATGCCAAGCAAGAGAATTGGCAAATGAGAGTTATGGAGACTAAGGGTAACTAGAATTAAGAGGCTCTAGTACTATGTCAAAATTGTCTGAATGCCTCTCAACCGAAGGTTTTTTGCCATTAAATAGAATATGTCTTTCCCTAAATTCATCATATTACAATCTTCTCTTTTCCTAAATGCATCATATTACAATCTTTTTTTTTTTTCTAAATTACAACCCTAATTATAACAATTATAATAAATTAAAATCATCTAATTATGAAAAATATATAAACATGCACATAGAGATGATCCATCTACATTTTTTGGTTTATCTGACTTCCTTTTGATGAGTCAAGGACTTGACACGACTAGCTGACTCTTCTTCACACAATTAGTGTCTACGAAATTTTTGTCCTCCCACTTTGGTCCCCTCTCTTGTTTACTCTTAAGAATTTGTTTTCTTTGTTCGCCTCTTCTTGATATACTTTAACATCCCATCATCTGTCTGGCTCCCCTCATTGCTCATAGATGCAACTCTCCTCAAGTTAGTGTCTCTTTTACAAATTCATCACATAACATAGATCTCCCGATATAGAGTTCACCTCTTAATTGCAGTTGCAAGTTGAGAAACCTGCGTCTATATTTATTTCTTGTATTGCTTCCTGAATATCACTTTCCTGCTTTGAATTTACCCTTACTTTCTTTGGATTTTTCCTTGTTCAATTTTGCTTCATTTCAAATCAAATGTTGTGGCGTTTTAATCACGACTCACGAGAAATGCCCAATAGAAGACATCCAAATTATATATACCCTACAAGTCTGGCCCTCATAACTCCCCTTTCTGGCATCAACACCTGCTGATTTCCCCGCTAAGATGTCAAATGCCCAGAATGTGACTCATTAATAAAACTCGGCTGTTGTAGCAGTTAGTTGTAATAATGGTGAAATCTAGACAATTAATACTGGTAATTTATAATTTTACCCAACTTTCACCCCATCCTAATTAATACCAGAGGCAGCTCCACGTTGGCCATTATTGCTTGATCTGGAACAAAAGTTATTGACTTCTGAAGTCTACACAGTTGATTTGGAAATTTTTGGTGAAACAGAACCTTTGAGGATGACGATATGGTTTACTGTCAACTATATCTCCTATCAGTATCACTCCCAGTCAGCCATATTACAATTTGGTTCTCAATCTACAGTCACTGGGATTGCATATTTTCAAGATTGGTACAACATGATCTGTTCTAGATTGAGAAAGATTAAAGCCTATATTGAAGCTTCCACCTTGATGTGTATCTTGAGCTCTACATCTATTTACTTTAAATCTTTGAAGAAATACAATGTTATAGTAAAACCTCAAAGCATTCTTGGGGAAAAACTCAAAACTGTTTTCACCCAAACAAAACCGTTTATCACTTGCATTGGTTGGCAATGGAACAGCTTATATCAGCAGTTTTAATATTGAGAGCACATGAAAAGCGATTACTTTTAACTGAGTTTGATATCCTAGGAAGTGTAAAGGTTGAAATAGTGTTTGATATTCGTGATGTATATGATGACACAATAAACTCGGGCTTTTTCTTGTGCAATCAGATTGCTATGATTTGAAAGATCATCCACCTGAGACAACCCGGTCAGCCAGCAGCCATTCTATTGTACTAGATTATGGATGAGTCTCTATTGACAGTCTTCATTTCTGCTAATATCCCTAGGTTATGATTGCTGCTTGAAGTAGAAAAAAAAGCCCAACCATCTTGTGAGATTACTGCCACTACTAAAACCAACAATGGATCATAAGTTTCCAGTTTGCAAGGAAGTGAGCGAATTAACATTTGTGGGTGCAAATCATTTGACTGTTGCTGGACTTTAGGATTTGTTGGTTTCTCTCTCCTCTTTTCATTAGTCTGGGGGAAGAAATACCTTTTCCCCTTGATGTCTACCGTGTCTGCCATGCTGGTGGTGAGATGAAGTGGCGGTGTAGGTTTAGCTGTTTTTTGGTGGTGGCTTGAAAAGTATTGATAGAGGAGGGATATGGTAATGTTGATGAAAGTGTCCTCTTCTTTTTTCTTCTTTTCTTGGTTAACTTGTACGTACACTGTATGCATTTCATATGCCAAGTAATAGCCAGATTTAAGTCAAGCATAGCAGGGAGGTCAATGGGGCATTGCTGCTGAAGACACATTGGTCTGTGAATTTCAATGTGGCAGAAATATATCTGCACAGCGTAATCAATACTTCAAGTCGCACACTCCTATAATCCATTTTATTTTCTTTTTGGAGAATTCCTTTCAATTACTCATGTTATTGTTATATTAAATAGATAAATACAATATTGTGGAGTTGAAAGAAAATGTCCAAATACATGTCTTGTTCTTTTTAATAATCCATGCTTGTAGCAATGAAATACTATTGTTCTTGGCATTATGTTGGCTGAGACTTGGAATGCTTTGATGAATTGAGATGTAATACGTCTGGTATATCTCAATTAAGGCTTGTTCAAAAACAAGTGTTTTGTCACACTTGAAGACTCTATCAGAATCAACACATCAGCCTACCCCTTCTACCTTCGTCACTCTTCACCTTTTTGCCAGAAGATTCATTCCCAGTACATACAGACTGAACTTTGCTGGGACAATTTGTTTCCATAGGAGTTCTGCTTGCTGACCTTGGCACACCTTCAAAATCTTGCCTCATGTAAAAGCCTGCACTTTGTTGGGTTTGATGCAAAGTTGTAAATCTCTGTCTACACCTGTAATTATTTGATACTGAATTGTTTTTAGTTGTGCTCTCTTATATATATATATTTTCAGTTGTGATACAATTTTTCTATGGCATAGGCTACATATTCCTAAAGAAACTTGTAGTTTTCGTATTATAGCTGCAGAATGAGCTCTCTTTTAGAAACTTCAATACACCTAGTAAATTTTCACATGCTTATCTGAAGGGAACTCCTTAATCACTTACCACAAAAAATTAAAATACTCCTTACCTTAATTGGAATTCAATTTTAAATATTGAACTATATGATATTTGATTTGCCAGCTATATCATTCTTTAAGGAAGGGCAGCAATAACATTTATGAATTTACTGATGATTTTTCATATTATAGTATGCACAATGAGTTCCCTTCGGAAATCTCGTATGAATGATTGACTTCTTGATGATATCTAACATATTTTGCTTGCATTTAGGTCCTGGAGTTGGTCACAGGTGCGTTCGCTCATGATAGCTCCGAAGTACGAATCGCAGCTTGCATTTGTCTTAAAAGTGTTTCTCGGTCAGTCAAGGTTTGGATTTTGATTTTAGCAGAGTTGTCTTTTAATATTGAAAATATGTTGGATGCATCAACTTATACTTGGTTTTCAGAGTTTGAGTGCAGGCCTATTTATGAATGAGATGATTCTGGTTCCTCTAATTAAGCTTCTAAATGATTATTCCTGTTCTGTCCAGGTACGTGTGTTTTTGTGAATGTGTTCCTGTATGAGGAGGCTAGCATCTCCTGGATGAAATCTGTTCCAGTGAGTGTGGGCTCTTTTAATAGTCATATATCAAAGTGCTTTTTGCTAGTCGCAATTATTTGCTTCAAACTTCAAAGCTTACTTACAGTCAGAAATACAGTTTGTGTAAAATCTTGATTCTTGATTATATGTTTGTTAGAGATGTGCATGCTGTAAAGATTGTTGGACTTAAGTCAGACTAGGTGTAACTTCAAAGTAAGTAATGGGTCTCTGGCCTTGAAGATCTTAATGCTTTACATATTCTTCTCTTATTAGAAATTTAATAGCAATTGGAAAATCGAGATTTTTGAGCCCTTGGGTTGAGATCACTTGTTTCCGAAACCACCTTCTATCCCCCCCTGCTATGAAGAAGATGATGATTGTTTTTGAAAATGATGATTTAAATTCGTGGTTCTAGAATGCCAAATTCAAGAAATCTTTGTGGTTAAAAGTGTAGATTTTGAGCTTTCTCTTGAGAATACCAACATCTAATATGTTGAAATAGTCAACATTTTCTGTGAAAGAAATCAACTCGACTGAGGTTCATCTAAATGCAGCATGCTTCATATTCTGTCTTTATTTCATTGTAGATTACTTTTACTTTACTAAAGTACCATATAAAGAGAATATAGTAAATCTTGTCGCAACAGTAATATTGTTCTATTATTACCTAGAGATCATGGCCCCAAACCACTTAAACTACCCTTTAGCAATGCATGTGTATAGTTGTGTACATCTAATCCTTCTCAAAACTGCAATTCGGGAAGCTTCATACGTCAGGCCACCATATCAAGAGAAACTATATCAGGAAGGACCGAAGGACCCACTTTTACAAATCTTAAGAAATTAACAGAAAAAACTGGAAGATGCACTGTCTATCCAATTATAAGCAGGCATACATTGCTCGATTCAATAATTTTCCTTGATGTTGAAGACAGCAGCTGTCTCAATGTTCTTCCTTCAAATTTTTACATGAATATCAATGATTCCTCCTTCAACTATAGCAAATGCCCACATAATCTGGTTGCTGTTTTTATTTGAGAGTTTGCCATGTACAAACTATGATGATGTGAATGTATGTGTTATCTAGGTTGCAGCTCTCAGCGCCATAAGCAATATAGTGGTAGACTTTGCAGCACGTAGGCCAACCTTTGTTCAGCGTGGAGTTGTGAAACAGCTCGTTCATCTATCAACATCTATGGATTCTACTGTCAGGTTAAATGCTGTATGGGCTCTTAGAAATTTGGTGTTCCTTGCAGACGGTGGGTCCAAAGAAGGAATATTTTTGGAGCTAACAACATCCACATTATTAAGCCTTATATGTGGTAATCATTACTGTCATCGATCTTGATATAAAAATGATTTCGTGTGTGATACTAATGAATTGTGAATTCAAATGAATTCCTCTTGCACGTGCATGGCAGATTCTGAGTCCCCTGTTCAAGAGCAAGCTCTAGGTTTTGTGCGAAACCTTGTTGATGGATGTGTTGAGTCTATTGATTATGTGTTCACTGAAGATGGTGTTATATTACATGCTATTGGAAGGCAATTGAGGAGAGCTTCAAAAACTGAGGTGTGCATCCAGGTTAGAAGTCTCTTTATGTGGATGGTATCTTGCATACTTGCTACCCTGGGTGCTTTCTCTGTGAGTATGACTGTTGGTTTCAGAAGTAACATCTAGCATCTCATTCTTTTGTTGGGAGTGATTAGGTGTTGAGATATGACTTCTGGCTTGGGAACGATATCTCATTATTGGTCAAATGAAGCTAATTCTGTCATAATTTACTGGTCTTTAGTATGTTCCTAGAGAAGGTTACATTGACAGTTGAAATGCGTTTGTTGCATGTGATGGCAACTTTTAAGTTTTTACAAACTGATTATCATATGTTATTGTGGGTGAATTTCCTGTTTTCCTGGATGATTATGTTGATATTCCTCATATTACTTTTGACTCTTTATTCTTGATAAGAGAAACAGATTCTTCTTAGGCATAGGTGTTTATTTCATGGGTCAGCAAGCAAAAAAATATTACTGTAGCCAAGTATTAATCTTAGAGATATTGTGACTGTGGCTTGCAGAGATCTAGCACCCTTGCGATTTGCCTTGATTGGCTGCGCTTGTTGAAAGGCTGAACTTTGGTAAACTGTTTAATTAACTTAAAACACTTTCTGGTGATGTTTAAATAACTTAAAACACTAATGTAACTCAGTCCAACCCTGATTCAGGCACATGCCACTAATTAGTTCCTTTAGGTGAGTGAAATAGCATGAGCCTAGATCAGTTATATGTTGGTTGGTTGAGAACTCATTGCGTAGGGATTGCACTATTAGCTTCTGTTTGTGCAAGTCTTGTTAACCTATCTCTTAGCTCTGTTTGTTTCGACAGAATTTTTTTTCCCTGAAATGGTGTTTTCCTTCTTTTCTGTTTTTTCTGTTGTTTGGTAAGGGGAATTTGGGGAAAGAATAACGTCCCACTCAAGACTCAAGAAGGTAGAATTAGTTTTCTGTCACTAATACCGGAAGCTTTATAACCTGCTTTGCTGCCACAATCCTCCAGGTCCTCCACTAGTTGGTTGCATCCTAGACGTTCTTCTGCACCAAAGCCAATGATGGCTAGAACCTCCATGCAGTACCTCCTCCACCATTGCCATCTCCTTCCCTTGCTGCTCTATGAGCTTTGATAATCCACCTTTCTTTGAACCATCCTAAACATCACCTCGACCTTCCCCAGCTTGATCACTACCACCAATGAATATTCATATATTTTTATTTTTTATTAGAATTCATTTGAACCAAAAATTTTATTTATCACAATCGAGACCTTCTCCTATACAGTTTCCTACTCTTCCAACTCCTAAACCTTGACCATGATCTGACCATCCCTTCTGCCACCTCCAAATCCTCTGCTTCCGCCAGACCTATTACGATTGTGCGTCCCCAAATCCAAAACCTTAAATTTTTTTGAAATCGGACTTTAATTTAATATGTCCCAAATCCCAAAACCTGAATACATTTGTGTCAAGTTGGACTCTAATTAAGACCCGAAACTCATTGTTTAACTAACCGATTTAAACCCAATCGAACTCCTGGGTGTGGACTTGTAACAAACAATGTTAAACAGTTCGAATAGTAATTAAATATCCAAATATAGGATCTAAAAGTCACCAAAAAGTTGCTCTAAATATTCACCAACTATTTGACTTAGACCATAAGTAAGGAAAAGTATCTTAAACCAAAATCAGCGTATCTGTTAATAAATTTAAACGTTGTACTGAAACAAAAGAATATCATCAGCCGGTGGCTATATACAAATATTAATTAAAACCTAAACAATTGTTAATCTGAATAATTAAAATATAAGCAAAACATTTAAAACATTATAAAAGCTATTCTCCCAAAGCCTTTTAGATCTGAAATTCCTGCAAGCATATATGAACTTGCTAATATGAATGGTTAACAAACATGGAGGGAGAGTGAGCCTAACTTTTAGCAAAGCATGTATAATTTTTATATATGTGGGTATATTGAACGAACATGCAAGAGGTGATAATTAGGATTAAAATTTGAAATACCGATAATGTCAAAATTTCAATAACGCATGCGAAAATCATATACAAATGTCGCTGAATATGTTGAAATCATGTAAGTGCTTAAAATCATATGACATGCGAAAATCGATCAAAATATGAAAAATACGAAAATCATCTAAATATATAAGAATCAAAAATCAGTAATGGCATCACTAATAACAATCAAATATGAAAATTTGGGTTATGATTGTTTTCACATATCCAAAGGTTATATTCCAAATCCAAGGGTGGGCCGACTATATATTCTTCCCTAGAGTTGGGATTAAATGCTACTTGTCTGACCTATTAATGTTAGATTTGATCTTTAATTTGTAAATAATATATAAGGATGTATTTGAATATATTTCGTAAATTCTCTGTAATATCCTTATTTAATCAAAACTGAAATCTCTACATCAAATTACAAATATGCAAATATTTTTCTAGCTGGAGAACAATCATTTTCATCAAAGCCAAAGTAGAGTTTTTATCACATTTTTTTGTAAATAAATAACATGCAAGAATATTTGTATGAAGATTTATGACATGTAGAAGTATAAGTATGAAAATTAGTAATATCCAAGAACATATATACTGAAATACCGAAAATTCAACATGGCTTGCATGACTTTAAGATATGAGCTTTTTAAAATTTCATTAGATGGGAATATATTGACTTGCATGCAAAGTAAAACCAGATAGTGTAAAAAAACATTACACGCACGCGTATTTAGATAAGAAATGCTTAGAGATTTTGAAAAAGATCAAAAATAAAGGAAGAAAAGGGCTTAGATGCACTTTCCTTCACTTGAATTTACCAAAAATTAACTTGAATTCTCTTCAATTTCACTTTCTCCTTCTTCCTCTATCTTCTTTTCTCTCTTCTTTTTCTCTTTCTCTCTCATCTTTCAAAATTTTGCAGAAAATGAACTGAAATTGGTCAAATGGTTTATTTATAACAAACTGTCACATGTGCGCCTATTAGACACGAATCTAGCGCAAAGGCAAAATTTGGCTTGCACATAAGCACCTGGCAAGTGTGTATACGGTGCCAATATTGTAGACCAAACATGTATAAGCATATTTCAGGCATGGCTATTTTGTATAAAATACGCTCGTGCATAGGTCAAATGCACATTAGGCGTCATTTGGGTCTCACTTACTTTAGTCTAATGCTTAATTTTTTGACCCAAATTTGTAATTAACATTGAAAATTCATCAATTTACTTAAATTTGGCCTCATCAAAATAAATCTTAGAGTTTATACTTTACGAGACCTCCTTTTGCACTACCACCATTACCACCTCAATTCCATATGGGCACGGTGACAAATACCCCAATCTAGAACTCCATTGCTATCACCATGAAACTTCCGCTAATTCCACCACCTTGTCTAAGACTACAGTCTCCCAAATTGGATCCCAAATTGATTGGCTAGTGAGAGTTCAACAAACAAATAGATCAGGCATTAGAATCGTTGGATGCTTAAAATAGAAAGTCAATGTAGGTAGACATGTGGGGTCATATGGTCATCAAAATGACCACGACTTAATCATCCTCCATGTTGACAATCCCCAAGGGGTCTAAAGCATTTACATCTACCACTGAACATGAGACGGGCAGTTTGTTCACTTGAGTGGATATCCTCTTTGGTCCACCCCATTTGGACCTGGTTTAGACAGGGCAAAGTGGACAGAGATGGAGACGTGGCATTATCCATTTGGATGAAGCACCATACCTCACCCGGTCCACCCCAATCTACTTTTCTGCTAATAAAGTTTATTATTTTTTCTCTTATTTTATTATTTAATCTCAAGTATATCCTCACTGTATATTATCCTAAACTGTCCCTGTCCACACACCATAGTTATGGGATTCGTAAGATTATATCATGGATTTATCAGTTTTAGAAATTGTGATGATTGATACATTAAAGATTGGGAATTTTAGGATTTAATTTGATTAGTGTATATGTTTGATATAAATTGTAGATTTCTAGTTGATTTGATGTGAAATTGGTACTTTTAGTAAGACTTATACATGGAAGTGATAAAAAATGAGTTGGAGCGGATGAGTGAGCTTAAAAAACTGTAGGTGGATATCTGCATGTTTCTATGGAGGTCAGTGTGGGCCACAAAATTGGTCCCCCTAAGGGGTGTTTGCTTCTGATTGGAAAAATGCTGTAGGACCATTTTTAAATAAGCTTTGAATGAGAACTTGTTAAAAGAAACTCAGAACAAATTATAGAGAATCTCAATTATATTTTTAGGAAGGGAAAATCCAGTTTGTAACCTTTTCCAAAATGGGTGTCAGAAGTTATGCCAAACAGGCCGTTAATGGGGCAGAATTGGCAGTTGGAGGATATATATCAAATATCAAATCAAATCTACTGTTTACTCCCTTAAGCAGAAAATATTATTATTTTTTTCTTTTACAATTCGAAATGCATAGAATGTGATGTTTCCCCTGGGAAAGTATTTTCTGCTACTAAGAATCTTAGCTGAGAAACAAATGTTCCCTCCAATCATACTGGCTTTAATTTGACCATTGTCGGACTGCATTCTCTACCTCCACTTGCACGGTGCTGTAGTTCTAGTGGTGGATGACCTCTTCTGTCTACTTTGCCGGGTCAATGGCCATCTCTAATTCTAGAGGTGGATCTAGCATCGGTCTAGTAAAGGGATTTAGCATGCTGTGTGCTTGGGTAAGGGTAGTGATAGCCTATGTCTACTTGAATGCAAGACTGCATCGTTCGTTATCGGTGTTGTGTAATACTAACTGTTATCAATGCACTTAATTGCAGTAATCATAGTCTAACCTTGCCCCTACATCAGAAATAATACGATATTGGTATCTTTTGAGTTCTGATTGGAAGTGCAGAGAATGCTCAGATCTTTTTTGAATGGGCTTCATGCGGCTGCTTATGCCATTGGAAAAAAAATCAATTTTAACTCTATTTTAGTATTTTATGATTCCATTAAAAAATTTCTTCTGGCAGCTTGTTTATCCCTCTATAACATGGTTGTCAATGTGTGCATCAAGTAGCCTGTTCTCATGGTTGCTCAGCCACTTGAATCCTCTCCCCCTCCCGAGTGGCCTCCAATTTGAGTCCTTGGGTACCTGAGGAAGTCCCAATATATGTTTTCAGATAATGCTATATAATTATGACCTGTCTTTGCTCAATGGATACAAATCACCCATGCTTTAGGACCTAATGCAATGGCTTCTAATGCGATAAGCAGCATTGGTTTGACTTGGGGTGGTAATTTAGTAGCACTGGGTGGCAAAATAACTGTATACCTGTTTCATTAGCGTATATGGCTCTTGTGGATGTCATCATGTGTGGTTTACTCCACTTTCTCGTACCAACAGGTCTCTCTCTCTCCCCTCCCTCAAAAAAAAAAAAAAAAAAAAACAATGAAGAAGTACAAAGAACAGATATGGGACCTATTGCATAATTCCAAGATATGATAACTTTCATCTCGCACAAGCATGAGATTATTTAGGAACGCTGAAGGATTAATTTATAGGATTGTCACTAAATATTTTTTCTTTTTGTTAGATAGATCTTGTGAAATTTGTAACAACAAAATGGAGAAACTGGGAACTGGGGTTTGAAGAGTGTTTGCCTGCTATGCTTTTGTATTTGCACCTCTCTCTTGATCTGATTGGAGAAAGCGTTGGACCTTCATTCTGTAGGGAATGTATGTGCTCAGCAATGTTGCATCGGGAACCGAGTTACATAAGGAGGCAGTTCTGCATCAACTTCTTCCATCTGCCAGCAGTGGTGCTCAGTCTTTTTTACTCAAGTTTTTGCAGAGCGATGACAGTCGCCTACGCACGGCTGCTGTTTGGTCTGTTGTAAATCTAACATTTCCGTGCAGTCCCGGTGCATATGCTCGGGTTGTCAAACTCCGTAATGCCGGCATTTATTCTCAAGTAAAGCATATGGTCAATGATTCTAGTCTCGACGTGAAGGTCAGTAATGAACATCCAAATTTGAAATGGGCCTCTGATTCCTCTTTATCATATCAATTAACGTCCATTTCTGAAATCTTGTGGTGTCCTATTTATTATGCAGCTTCGAGCTCGAACAGCACTCGGCCAATCCATGACTTTCGGTGATAGCTCAACATGACTATTCTTTCCAGAGGTTATTTGACCATGGAGATGGCTAAAATCCCCCATCATTTTTGACCCGCAAAACTTGGTCGAAATGCACTGGGTCTAGCAATGAGATTTCATCATTTGAGTTCCAGCCTACAGGAAGCCTTAGACTTAGCTGCTGGTTAATGGTGTTTCGGTTGTTAATAGTTGGGGACGGTGTCGACTATGGAGGGCTGTTAATTGAATCATCTCAAGTTCCACCTCTTAAACAGGATTGGTCCACACAAGTTTTTAAGAGTACAGGGTGTCAGAATATAAGTTGGAGGAAGGGAAATTGTGGAATTCCCATGAGCATGGCTGTTGTTCCCCCCTTTGATTTGTTGTTGTCATGTGTTCTATCCTTCATATGGCCATCGTTTAGACACCATGCGGCCCTAATTCTAATGTAGCGTGGTATTTATCCATTTATCGTTGTATACAGCCATTAGCATGAATGTTGAATGAAATATCATGCAACCCCACAAGGATGTGTAAAAGCTGCCCACTAGGCATTTCTTTTTTGCGGCAAATGTGACAGCACGAAATTTCTCCAAGGCTTCATCCATTGGGCCAACGTGGCCCCAAATGTATTCCTCCTGCAATCGCCGCGAGCCAGCTGCTTGTACCACGGCGTAAATGCGTTTGATTTGCTCTAATTACAGAGCAGGGGAGGGGAAGGGTTTAGGGCAGAACGGATTTACAACTTTGGATTAAAATTTGATAATGTGAATTTCAAGATAAAGTAGAATTATATATATATATATATATAGC
>JAODPA010104349.1:0-20663 GCA_025585075.1 Nepenthes mirabilis
AAAAGATAATCTTAAGGAAGAAATTAAGTCCAATAAGTAATGGAGGGAGACCCACTTGGTGCATCGTGAAATCGTGATCTCCCGGATGGAGACTTGTGATGGGAATGAGGCTTCCCAGTGATGTTTGATTGTGTCGTGTAGTGGGTCCTCCCTCCCGATGAGTCAAACGTTGAAATTAGGACCGTGGTCGATAGGAGTGGTGTCCTTTAACCTGCCACGTGCACCATGGTGGGAACCCAAGATATACTCTGGCCGCCTTTGGGGGTGGATGGTGTACAAGGCAAGTTCCAGGACACTGCAGTAAAAGAACGAGGATTGCCCTGGTCCCCGGGGGTGTGGGGCGTGTCGTTGAACACTACATATCGAGATGTAGCTGTTCTGTGGATTGTTGCATGGATGCAACCGAGGGTCGTGTGCTACCGACCGAAAGTAGTAGCCGTGGCTTTAGAATGTGTAGCTAACACATTACTTTCCTCGTTCTCTTACTTCGTTGGCTAGTACGATCTACTAGCTCCAGGGTCCGCAAAGATAAATATTTAAATAAAGACGATTAAAATGAATCAGATAATCTCAAGTTCTCCTCTCCATTTTATATCCCATGTACTGTTCTTATACTCTTTCCTTTCAGTAATCCATGCCTGTTGCTAGTTAGTGGGATATGATTTCATTTGCTGGGCTTTATGCTCACCCTTGCTTTATGTTTTTCAGATGAGAATGCCTTGATGCCTGACGAGTCGGCGTAGACCCTAGAAGCTCGGTAGCTAGCTGTCTTGCATGCTTGGCTCGGGATTTGGACTTGGATTGGCTAGATGTATGCCAAGAATATTTTGGGTTTTGATTTTTGTATCTAATCAAACCTGTATGGAGTTAACTTATGCTAGTAGATGACGGACGAAACATATATATTAGTCCGCTGTGTTTTATGGTTTATATGCTTCAGCTGGTTTTATCTTATGGTGATGTCGGGGATCCTAGTTAGCATCCTTCTTGGCCGGTGTCTTCTGATTTAAGTCGCCGGTGCCACCTTAGTTAGTTGTGGCCTTTTTTGGGTCCTGTGTGGTTGTAGTTGGATTTTACTTGAAAATTATTTGTGGAATATTGTGCAGGGTTGTGTTTTACAGGTGTTTGTATATGGGAAATATTCAATTTACAGACGGAACTCTGCCTGATTTTCTATAGAATTTATGATTATTATATTCCCGATTTGTCCTTAGGGTTATTGACGGAGGTTATTCGGTGAGGAATAACTTGTTACGTCACAATTTACCTCGAAGGTTCTGGAATATTCTACCATGATACCAAAGCCGATACTTCCACGGCCTTGCTTAAGATCAGATTAAGACTTAATCCTTTAGCTACCTCAAGTTCATAGCCGAAATTGCACAATTCAATTACCAGGCACAATATGTTTACTAACACAATTCAGATCGACCTGATAACTTACTGACCAAATTCTGTAAACGTCACGCCAAGATTGCACCACAAGATGATTCAAGTTAACCCAACAAATCGTATCCACGAACTCCAAAAATATCACAACCTCGACACCACTTGCACTGAACTTAAATCCTTAATTAAATAAACCTAGGGATCACAAAACCATATATATAATCGGGATCCCAAAGATGAAAGTGTTGTGACATCAAGATTGAGAAATTTCATCTCCTATCTCGGAAATCCACAAATTTCTCTCGTGCTTCATCACCACCGAAACTCTGATCCTAAGGCACTGGATTTCTTCACTTCAAGGTCAGAGGATACAAACTATCTTTAAGCCAACGACCTCCAATCTATAACTTAGATCATAGTCCCAAAGTCTCTTCGAGGAGGTATTAATCCAAAATTCTTACTTGAACATCCACTTTGATACATCCTTTTACCTTTCTGAATACTATGTTACCTTTATAACTCAAAACACAATGCGACACAAGCTTGGAATCCCCAAAACAATATCAGATCACATTATTAAACCCAAGGGCCTTACCTCTTGTCACGACAGGTGACATTATCACATTGAGTTTATACCTTAGGACCTGATTTAAAACACTGAACCTTTTCACCGCCTGTCCTTAACTAAAGGCATCCTTAAATCTTGCGATCGGACTAACCACTATTAAGACATGCTCCCAAGAGTCCCATCGACACAAAGTATTAATCCATGAAACTTCCATAACACATGGTACAATATCTCCTAATCCCTGAGACCCATGATCTTTCTCACGTCAACCAACCGAGGTCAACTTTACTACCTATCTAGCACGGGGCAGCACGCCAAATCTTCTACAGACATGGGGTCACCGCAACGTCATCTTAAGTCTTAAAATCCACATTGCGACCTCAATAGGATCTGGACTGCCCAGAAGTCCAGACACTTTATGAATTGTCAACCTAGAACTTCATATGCCCGAACTTAATTCCACCCTATTCATCACGCTCCCAAGGTTGACCTGGCAACCCTTCGTAGCAAAATACTAACCAAAGAACTTCAACCAAGAGCCGATCAAACTTAAACCTCAAACTGAGATTAATTATCTTAGGCCTCGAAGCAACACTGATTAATTCAAGAACCCAATTGATACTAATCAAATTCCAACATTAAGCCAATCGAACTAAGTCACCACTTCAAACTTAGTGCTAGCCTAAGTCATTAGGACTGGGGTAACCAAAACTACACGGATTGACTTAATCATCAAACGCCTTTATTCACTTAATCAATCAATCTTAATCTAACCTAAACTTCCGCATACGATTCAGATCAAACCTAAGGCATTTCTCTTTTTCTCTGATAACAACTGTAACAGACCAGATAATTTTTCTAATAAATAACCTCCGTCAATGGCAACACAAATTAAAGCCCATACTTAACCTATGGACTTTATAGAAATTTTGGCAAAGTTTTCTCTACAACTGGACGAAAAATCAAAAATATCACCTGTTCAAATATATCCTGTACAAGCACACATCTAACAAGAGGCTTAATATAAAGCCTACAACACATCACACAGGATCACAAGATATTCCATATCAACCATGACTCCAATACAGTACTCCTATCTATTGTATTAGATCTAGAGAGATGCCATCTAAAATAAAACGAAACTCAAAACATTAAAATAAATGCGGAAGTATAACTAAATCATCAAAACTTGCGGAAGTATAACAAAACCATAAAATAATAATAACGGGTCACATCCATCCATGAGTGGCTGCTACATTTCATTACAACAAGAGGACCAAATCTTCAAAGCACTTGACATCCAGCTAATCTCTTCAAGCAAGTCTCTCTCCTTGCTCTAACTATCAGGCGCCGGTTAAGTGTTCTCATCTGGAAGAAAAAACAACAAACAGCAAGAGTGAGCTTACAGCTCTGCAAGTATAATTATAAACACATCTCACATGCATATATAAGAAATGGAACGGGGGAAAGATATAGGTACTCTTCATAACCATGAAGTAGGAGAGGGAATAGGAAAAAAACTGGAATCACTGGATTAACAAGGTTCTCACTGTTATATCGATTGGACATTATTCATTTTTATTATTACATCATCTTTGCGGACCCGGGTTAATAGACCGTACTAGCCAATGATGCGAGAGAATGAGGACAGGAATGTGTTCGCTACACATTCTAAAGCCACGGCTGCATTTTAGGTCGGCAGCACTCGACCCCTGGTTGCATCCATGCAACAATCAACGAACAACTACGTCTCGCTATGTAGTGTTCATCCGACACGCCCCACACCCCCGGGGACCAGGGCAATCCTCATTCTTCCACAGTAGTTTCGTAAAGCGTACCACGAACATCACCCGCTCCCATAAGCGACCAGAATATGTGACAAAGTATTCCTCGGGTTCACACCGCGATGGACATGGTAGCTAAAGAATGCTACCCCTATGAATCATGGTCCTAATTTCAAGGTTAGTTTCAACACTCGGAGAGGGAAATCCACATTTTCCACGCACATTCACAACTCGGGAAATCTCATTCCCATCACATACATCTCCAATCGACAGATCATTCCATCACACACATCTCCATCCAGGAGATCATATCATCACAAAACACAATGTGGATTCTCTTCCATTTACTGGCTCGGTTCACAACCTTTTATGGGACTCAATTCCCTTATTCACAATCTGTGGGACTCAATTCCCTTACAATAAATCATTCCAAGTTCACGAGAGAGATTAGATTCCTTACCTTCGATGATCACATATCGCTTTGAAACCTCCGGGACTCATTCCCTTGCTTCTAGCACATGGATACACATTTCGGAGCTTACATTTACGTTTAAACAGTTAAACGTTACTTCAATAACAATTAGAGGCATAACAGATACATTTCTCATTTCTTTTCGGGTGAACACATTTTGGAACACCCAGACGCCGTGAACGGTTCGATGCTTGTGAGATCGGACGTCTGGTGGACACGTACGCACAGTTGGTACACGATGATTCATATTTGAGCTCAATTTAACATATCACGATGATGGAAGCATGCAACTTCCCATTCATTTTCGGATAAACAATAACATAGGACTTTTAAGGCTCCTGGATGTCACGAACGGGTCAAATCTTGCGAAAATCGACATCCGATCGATATGTACATACACTTGGGATATGGGGATTTGTAATCTAGAGTCCTTTCAACATTTCACGAAGGTGAAATCATACGATTTCCACTTTGGGTCTCCGGTGAACAGTGTCAGGGCCAATTTAGAGGGCCCGGACACCGCGATCGGGTCAAAATGTACGAAATTGAACCCGCGGCCGTCATATATACATCATTGGGACGTGAGGATTCACATTTTGAGGTCAATTTCATGATACACGGGACGAAAACGGGAGAATCCCCAATTTTTGTGGGTTAGGGTTTCGGTGAAACCAAACCGGGTGGATCGGACATGATTCGGACAAACAACTTCATATTCTTGGACCTCAAGGCATGGGTTTCATAATTCTAACATTCACGGTGGGTATCAACACAAAATACCCAACAAAATCAAGTAAAACATCGAAAGAGAATGAGTAGTGAGTATGAGAACACTTGCCTCGACGCGTGCTTTCATCTTTATAACTAGCTCTCGAACGGATTTGGACTCCACGGCATCAATCTCTTCCTTTCTCTCACTAGGATCGGCACCCTCTCTCTCTCTAAAACCCTAAACCAAGCGAAAAATGACGAGGAGAAGGCAGGGCGCGACTTTTATGCTGCGCCACCGCTCGAGCGCGGCTTGAGCGGGCAGCAAGCTGCCGCGGTGTTGGCTTTCCCCGCACGAGCGCGGCTCGAGCGGCGAACAGGTGGGGCTGGTTCTTGTTTTGCTCGAGCGGCCAGCCGGCGGGACTGCTTTTGGATCTCCCGTTCGAGTAGAGCTCGAGCGGATAGCGGGTGGGGGAGCTACTAGAAAATGCGCTCGAGCCACGGCTCGAGCGCCCAGCAAGCGCAAGCCTGCTGGTAGTGCTTCAGTAGCACAAATTCAAACTTTCCTCGATTTTTCTTCCGATAGCCAACTTTATTCGTTCCATTGGTCTAGTATTGATCATTAGGATATTAATCACCTCATCATTATCAAGTTTTTAAATCTGGAACCTCACACTAGACTTCTTTACTATCTGACCTAAAGGATAAGGATAATTCTTGATCATGTGGCCGAATTGTCCGCAATTGAGACATGCTCCTTAAATTTTATACCGCGACCTCCCTCTATGCGATTTTTCACAATACTGGCAAATAGGCATTGCTAATTACTAGCCCAACATACTTTGAATTTCAACTCTTTTCTTTCTCCTTTTTGTAAGCTTTGGATTTTTATAGGGCCTTCTTGACCGTGAATTTCAGTTAGAATTTTGATCACCACGGTTAGCTAATTTCTTCTTGAAAAATCTATCATCTTCAAACTCTTTTCACAAAGGAGAGCCCGATCCGACATATCTTCATACATTCTCAATTTTAGAGAATTCAGCTGCCTCCGGATTTCACCCTTGAATACTTGTAAAAATCTCCTTGCCTTACTTCATCTTGCACCAGAAGCGGAACATAGTGAGATAACTTCGAGAATTTAGTATCATACTCTACCACTACCTAGTTTCCTTGCTGTAAAGAAGCAAACTCGTCCTCCTTTTGCCCCTGAAAACTCGTCGAAAACAGATTTATCCATAAAAGCATCCACCAACATATTCCACGATATCTCTTTATCTTCCAAACCCATGACTCTTTTTCTGATCAACCACCAATGGTTGGCTTCGCCTTCTAACTTATATGAGGCAAACATTATCTTATCTTCTTCCAGACATTGGATCACTGCAAGCACTATTTTAATTTTCTAGATCAAATTTTCAGCCTCTGTAGGATCCGTGCCACCCAAAAATTCAGGCACTTGATCATTAATAAATCAATTCTAACTCAACATTCTTGGATTTGTTAACACCGAAATTGGCTCCAAATTAAGCTGACCACGAGCCACCGATTCCATTCCATCCATCATACTTGCTATGCCATTCAAGTTCCTCAATTCCTAGTCTTGGTCAGTACTTAATCCATCATGGCTTCCGCATGTAGCCATCTCTTAATCCTATCACCAAAATATTAATAATCGGGCTAGATCATCTTGCCTTAGCAAGTTAATTGACTTAAGAACTCAACCTAGAATAAATCAAATCTATACTTCAAATCAAAATCAATCAAACTTAGACATCAAATAAATATTGACCAACCCAAACCTTAAATTGACATCAATCAAATTTAGACCTTAAGGCATCTCCATACAACTTCTTTGATATCACTTGTGATGAATCACGTCCAAATTCTATCATTACCTCTAATCATAAATAATTAACCAAATAATTGAAAAAACTTTCATTGGACACGAGATACTTCAACTGATGTCAATATAAATAAATAACATACATAAAATCCAAAAACATACAACAATATCAGTGGCTCCGACACCGACCCAAAAATTTGACGTTAGACCTTTAGAAGGCAAGATTCCTGCTAAAATATAGATTGCATTCGATATCAATAACCTACGAAAGTAAATATATTCGTGACTTATATATAAATGAAGATAAAAGCTTCTAGCATCAGTCTGCCATATTACATGGAATGCCTATTGAATACAAAACCACTTTCCTGCACCATAAGGATAACCCCACACATAAAAATCTATCCAAAACCACCATTATACAATAACCAATGCTGGACTCCATAATACAACAACTGAACCTTCTAAACATTGGCCACAACCTATTTACTTTACATTTGTCATCTAAAACTGAAATTAAACTGAATTATAACATCTAGATACAGTAAATATTACTAGAAAGTACTAAACAATATAAATCATCCATAATCATAATAATTTAGGCTCTTCATGTCCACATGATCTTTTCATCTTGATTGCCTCGTATAGGCTCGCGCAACTCATCTGAAGGATTAGTAAAAATAATAAGGAAGTGAGCTAAATGTTCAGTAAGGCATAAATTTAAACAAAGACAATGCAATATAATTTAAAATAAAATTAGAGAAATGGAATAGGATTATAATGCATGTATAAGTATAAAACATGATCGGATGACATTTCCTTAACACATTTAATTTTATTAGTCAAGTGAAAAAAAGATTATGGATGCTTCCACACAATTTAAGACACTACCCATGCAATTTAGCACCCTGTGGAGAGTGGTATACCTTTAGCCCAATATACGGGGCCATAGTCCTTGTTGCCCTCAAAAGTTCCCCTATAGCCCAAGGGCATTTCTCAATTTACCATTATAATATCTTAAGGTATGTTAGAAAATATTACCATCTAAATCAGTGGCAGAATGTGATGCAAAGTTCATGAAATTGTCTCGTTATGCATCACACATTGTCCAAGATGAAGTAAAAAAGGCGAGAAAATTTCAGTCTAGATTATAGGATGAGATTAGAAAATAGTTGGCGACTTTGAAGCTACGGACCTTTGGGGATGTCTTGGACCGAGTTCTTATCTTTGAAAAAGAACTTGAAATGGAAGAATTTTTCAAGAAGAAATTGAAAAGTCAATGAGGCCCAGTATCGGGTTCTAGTTCAACGTTAGGAGTGCCTTTAAAAAAGGTAAAGATGAAAGAGAAGGGAAAGAAGAAATTAGGCCCTCTGGTGAGATCGAGTCCAATGACAGCAGTAGCAATGACAGCATGTCTGCAATGCGGGAAGTGGCATGGAGAAAAGCCTTGTTATAAATCTTTGGGAGTCTATTTTAATTGTGGCAAAATTAGTCACCTGATTAAAGATTGTCTGAAACTGAAGAGACCATTGGTGACAAAGCCAAGTATTCCAGGGAAAACTTTTGCGGTCCAAGTTCAGGATGCGAAGACAACCCCCAAAGTTGTAGAAGGTACTCTCTTTATTTTTGGTACTCTTGCACACGTACTTATAGACTCCGGTTCCACTCATTCCTTTATATCTCCAAGATTCGTGCAACATTTGTTATCACCCCCACATATTCTAGAGCATGTACTAGTTATATCGACACCAGCGGGATCATCTATGATGACAGATATTACATAACTGAAGTGCGAAGTATGGATTGATGAATCGTAGCTGGTTGCAAATTTGATATTATTAGAAATATACGATTTCGATGTGATTTTGGGTATAGACTTGTTAGCGAGTTATCATGCTAACATTGATTATTTCCACAAATAGGTTCATTTTGCTATGCCAGGATGTGAAGCATTTTATTTTCAAGGGGCAGCGTAGAAAAAGTTGCCTTGTTTTATTTCAGCTTTGTATGCCCGTCATTTGAGAAAGGATGGATATCAAGCCTATTTGGCTTATGCTAGCACTATTGGAAGCCATGATGTACCAGTAAAGGATATTCCAGTAGTTTGCAAATTTGAGATTGTTTTCTTTAAAGAATTACCTATTTTTCCACCATATCGAGAGATTGAATTTGAAATAGAAGTTATTCCTGGATCAGCCCCAATTTTGAAAGCACCATACAGAATGGCACCAACAGAACTAAAAGAACTAAAGCAGCAATTATAGGAACTTTTGGAGAAAGGATTTATTTGACAGAGTGTATCTCCTTGCGGTGCTTTGGTGTTGTTCGTAAAGAAGAAAAATGGATATTTGCGACTGTATATTGACTACCGAGAGCTAAACTTGGTCACTATCAAGAATAAATACGCACTGTAGAGAATAGATGACTTGTTTGATCAATTGCAAGGAGCACAAATATTTTCTAAAATTGATTTCCGTTCGGGATATCACCAATTGAGAATTAAAGAGGAGGATGTGCCAAAAACTACATTTCAAATGAGGTATGGACAATACGAATTTTTAGTTATACCATTTGGGTTAACCAATACTCTTGTAACTTTTATGGATTTAATGAATTGGGTATTTCAACCATATTTAGATAAATTTTTTGTAGTATTTATTGATGACATACTGATCTACTCAAGGAGTTATGAAGATCACGAGACATTTATGAATCGTGCTTCAAAAACTTCAAGAAAAGAAATTGTATGCCAAGTTGAAAAAGTGTGAGTTTTGGTTTGAGGAAGTAGCATTCTCGGGGTATATTATATCGAAAGGAGGTATTTTGGTTGATCCTAAAAAGATTGAGGCTGTTGTTACTTGGAGTCAGCCTACAACAGTAACTAAGATACGACGCTTTCTTAGAATGGTAGTTTACTATCAAAGATTTGTGAACAATTTCTCAGGGATTGCTATGCCACTAACTCAATTGAT
Organism: Nepenthes mirabilis; assembly: GCA_025585075.1. NCBI lineage: Eukaryota > Viridiplantae > Streptophyta > Magnoliopsida > Caryophyllales > Nepenthaceae > Nepenthes > Nepenthes mirabilis. The sequence goes on from JAODPA010104349.1 coordinate 9,737, forward strand.
GAAGAAAGAAGTGAAGTTTGTATGGATTGATGAATACGAATAGAGCTTTTAGGAGTTGAAGAACCAATTAACTACTTCTCTGATCTTGACAATTCCTGAAGGATCCGATGGATATGAGGGTTATTGTGATGCTTCAAGGATAGGATTGGGCTGTGTTACGATTCAGTATGGAAAAGTAATAACTTATGGGTCAAGGTAATTGAAGGTGCACAAGAAAAATTACATGATTTATGACTTGGAGTTAGTCGTAGTAGTCTTTGCCTTGAAAATTTGGAGACATTATTTATATGGTGAGAAATTCTTGGTATATTCGAATTATAAAAGTTTAAAGCTATGATGGACAGGATTATTTTCCTTAAATAACCTCCGTCAATAATGACATAATCAAATGCCCATAATTAATATTATAAAATTCTACAGAAAATTGGGTAGAGTTCCATTTGTAAATTGAACATTTGCCAAAATACAAACACCTGTTTAAAACCCTACACAACAACCCATATACACAACGACACAAAACCACAGGATCACATAGCAGATGGCACCGATATCATAACTCAGGATAACGCCGGCTCAGAAAGGATGCCAACTAATAGAAAACTCAATCATGACCACAATAAATATCCTGCGAAAGCTTGACAACTATAATACAAAACAAAGTCAAACATCCATCCATTCACATACACATACATGACAAAATATATACTCAAGGATTTCAAAATAAATACAACTCCCTATTCCATACATAATCAAACTAAGTTCTCATGCTCCGCTCTTGAAGTTAGCTACCTATCATGCTCCTACGGCTTACCCAAGAGTATTCTCGTCTTAAAAGAGAGATAGCAAGTGTGAGCTAAAAAGTCCAGTAAGTGAAATCATACGTTACTATCAAATGGTAAAGAAATAACGATAATGATAATGGAAAGGGGCAACATGCATTTATAAATACAATAGAGCATGAAGGGAAGAAGACAATTAGAGATTCCAATTAGCCATTTATCATGATTTGGAACATTTAATTGCCATTTGAATATACTTTAGTGCATTTATCAATTTGCTTTAGTCTTTATGGACCAGGGCCAGTAGGTCCTATTGACTAACGGTGCGAGAGGATAAGGAAAGGATCATGATACTTCACATAATCTAAGGCTATGAGGGCTTATTCTTAGACCCAGCTGGGGGGTCATTTACATACCAATGCCTATAGACGGGCTGATAACTATAACGATAATGCTCCATTTTCCCAGGGTACTAGGGTAGTCATCATCCTTCCACAGTAGTATCCTAAAGCGTGCCAGGGATATCACCCGCTCACATAAGCGGCTAGAATACGTGGCCAAAGTATTCTTGGGGTTCCCACCGTGAGGGATATGGCAAGCTAGAGAATACTACCCAATGAATATAACTCTATGGTCCTAGTTTTAGGATTCTTTAATCTTTTGTGGGAGGACTCACTATTTTTCCATTCACATTATCTCCATTTGGGAGATCATCTCATACTCTGTATCTCCATTTGAGAGATCGTTTCATCCATATATCTCCATCTAGGAGATCCATTTAATCATTTCATACATTGTGGATTTCCCCCAATTCCTTGTACTATTCTTTCATTCCTTTGACTTTAAATCTCTTAACAACTGGATTTGCATACAAGAGAATCATAATTCGTGGCAAAGAGAGAAACTTCTTACCATCGACGAATCATTGCCAAATACTGGAGCTCCGAACCATTTCCTTCAATTACAATTACAAACATATTTTCGAATCTTACAATTTTAAATGCACATTAGTCATAACTTTCATAAGAATTGAATGAGGGTAAAATATGCAAATTGTCCATTTATTTCATATGAATAGTAATAGGGGTTGTTTAACGCTTCCGAATGCCGCAAACGGGTTGATTCTTATAAAATCGGGCGCCCGGTATACATATTTGAGATGTAGTGATTCATATTTTGAGGTCAATTTAACATAATATAGAGGGAGAAGCATGCAAATTTATTTGTTCACCTCGGGTGAATAGTAACAGTGGGCTTTTACAGCATCCGGATGCCGCGATCGGGTCGATTCTTGTGAGATTGAATGTTTGGTTGATATACATGCATAATTGGAATATGGTGATTCATATTTTGAGGTCAATTTAACCAAATACGGAGGAAAAAATGGTAATCCCGAATTTGGGCTTGGGTTAGGGTTTGGCGATACTCAACCGAATGAATTGAAGCCCGATTTGGACAATAAACTATATATTTCTTAAGCATTTATCATGGGGTACATATTTTTCATAATTTAGTCAGGTATCGTGATGAAAATACCCAATAAAAAGTGAGTAAAAATTAAAAGAGAATAAATAGTGAGTATGAGAACACTTACCTCGATGCATTCATCACTTTTATAACTAGCTCTCGAATGAATTCGGATTCCGCGGCCTCAATCTCCTCCTTTCTCTCTCTTTCTCATTGCTCTCTCTCTCTCCCTCTCTCTAGAAATGTTGGGTAGAATGGCTGAAATGAACCCGAGACCGTATTTATATCCGCAGTGGAGCCCCAGCTCACATCGGGCGTGCCTTGAGCGACCCATTTGTTTCCTCGTGCCCCTGTGGCGCCTCAAGCGCTCATCGGGCACGAGGTTCTATTTTTTGCACCCGATTGTCACCTCGGGCGCTAGTCGGGCGAGGGTCAGGCCTGCGTGGTGCTCACAGCAAGCTTGCTTTATTTTCTTGTCATCCGGGACTCGTCTTGACCCTTCTAACCCGATTTTTTATATCCTCGGACCCTAATTTTGATTATATAGCCTTAATAGGCCATGATTTTCACAATTTAAAGCCCAGAATCTTATCTATGAATTAACGTTTCTTGGTTTTTAACTTCAGTTCCCTATTTACCAATTCTGGATATTTAGACTTTTCGATCCAATTCTACTCATACCCCTTGGCCTTATTCACCTATCCTAACTTAACTATCTCCTAATTATGGTATTTTGAAATCGAAACCTCACAACTCTCCCCTATTTATAGGAATTTTATTCTCGAAATTCAACGAACCTCAAGATTAATTAACAGTTTGGATCCTTTCAAATTCCCACTTCATGTCTTTGAATAAAAGGTTCTTCCTAGAACGTTTAGCCAAAGATTAATGCTTTCTTAATAAAAGTCAGGGTTGAGAACAAAGCCTTAATTCCTTTTGGTGACTTAACCTGATTGCATAATCACTTCCTCCTTTTTCGACATATGGGAAATGTAACGGAAATCCATCAATTTTAAAGACGAGTCAAAATTTTGAAGGAACGTAACACAAAATTCCAAACAACAAATAAGCCCTTAATTCGATTCATCCTAGGCCCCAAAATGACTATTCACTCTCAAAGCATCAATGTAACTAGAGTAGGGTCCTTAACCCTCAATTTAAAATTTACTTAAGAAAAACAATCAAGACGATTACTTCAAAATTTGGCACAGCCCCTAAACTACTGCCTACATCTCCAAATTTAAATGCTCAGCAAACTCATTGGCTTATTGGCATACTAACAAGCCCATCGAATTGCTCTACATACTTTACCCATTTTGCGATAAATGGTTTGTCCTTGAAAACTAATACACAATTATTCAAATACTCAAAATCCTCAAAATCATTACCCCTTGACAAACCCCTGAGCAAAGCTCACGAGAACTTCTCATTTTACAATTTCGTGGTTTTAATACTTCGAAAATGATTTTGATTCTCAAATCAAGAGCACTACACCCATGGTCAAAATATGGGGAACTACACGCTGCTCAACCTTTCTAGTTCCTATGAAGCATTTAAGGCGTGTTAAGTCTAGGAACTCCTAACGTCGAACTGCAATGCCCATGACCTCTTTCCTTAAAAATACTGGGGTTCGTTGCTATAATTCTTAAACAAATTTACTTGTTTGCCCCAACGCATGATCACATCCTCCAAATGTCATGACTACATAGACCTTCAGAATTTCAAGCCTATAAATCCTCGAAGAAGAATTCTAACTGCAACTCCAAAACCACATTTGGGGTAGTTTCAATCATGAGCTTCTCCCCTACTAAATTCAGAAACTACCACCCACCCACACACATATAACATAAGAAAAACAAAATCCCAAACTTCCTCCAAAGTGCTACATTCAACCTCAACATGCTTGATTCATCCCCCAAACGACATGTTGTCAACTTACCCTTCAATCCTTGGATGCCATTCCCATCTGACCCTTTTGTCAGATATCATTCCTTACCAAATCACGCGCCCTACGAACATTGAAAATCGTCTGGGCTCTCAAGGGGTATCTTATTATATTAGGTTGTGATCAAGGAAATTGCATACCCACACTACACCACTTAGTCCTTTCCCGTTTAGCCGTCTCTTAATCCCTACAAACCACGATCATGCTACCAAAAAAAAGGAAAAGAAAAGAAAATCCGCTTGCCCAAACAACATCTATCCTTACTGAGCCTCACACTTTAGACTTAACCAAAATCTTCATGTGTCAATGATCAGCCTTCTTAAACCAAAATGTAATCCTCGAACGAAATTCACACTTCCTATGATTCTTTAAACTCGACAATGGAGTCTTTACAACAATAGCCCGAGTCCAACTGGAAGATTCAACCCATAATATTCACAGGTATGACAATAAATCTATAAACCCAAATAGCATTGCCTGGACTCACAACGACCATTCCTAAATTCTTGAATGTTGCTACTAATATAGTCCTTATTTATCCTTAATTGATGATATTTGGCTACAGACCGATTTTTAAAAATTCCATACCTCGGCAAAAGGTCAAATGATCCGCTTGTTTATACCGGCACGATAACTCCTTAGCCAAACACCACTACCTCAGACCAAGGTGCAACACCACAAAATAGTCCCAAACAACCCAACCAATCATACCTACAGACACGAGAAATCGCCGTAGGCATCAGCATAACTTGTATTAAACCTAAATTCTCCAATAAATAAACTTAAGAACACAAGCAAAATATATTCAAATCTCAAATCAGTACATCCATTGAAATGTCTAGATTCGAAAATCCTTTCTTCCACCTCGGTAGGCAACCCCTGAATGTTAGGGCCATTACCACGGAACCTTGATTCCGAAGTACTAATTCACATCTCTATCCGATCTGCAAAATGTGGATGATTCCTTGATCATGTAGTCAAATCGTCCCCAAATTGAGGCATGCTCTCCAAAAATTGTATTGAAATAACCTACTAATCCATAGAGCAAATCGTATGATATCTCTTTATCTTCGAGACCCGTAACACTTTTCTCTGTTGACCGTTGAGGTCGACTTCACCTCCTATCAAATATGGGCATTATCAACTCCTGAACATTATATGACCGCAATATCTTCTCAAATTTCAAGATCTATATCCCATGCTTAATAGGATTCGAGTCATCCCAAAGTTTAAACACCTGGCATTATTAGATCGACTATAAATCGATATTGTTGAATTGAATGTACTGTACCAAAATTAACCTTAAGTTTTCTTAACCTCGAGCCATTGATTTATCTCATCCATCATACATGATATATTCATCACCTTCTCAGCAGAATAGTAACCTAAGAACCTCAACCCAGTGCCAATCAAATCAATCCTCGAACCGAAATTAATTACCCTAGGCCTTTATTATCACCGATTAATTCAAGCATTAAATTGGCACCAACCAAGTTTGAACATCAAGTTGCCTTCTTGCAGCCCTTCCCTTCTATACGGTCGACCACTTTACTAACTCTTTCAAGGAACTCAAAGGGCCCAACAAATTACAATTTCAACTTTCCTAGAAACTCCAAAACTCGCTCCTGGATGAAGCGATCATACACAGATAGTCCCGGATTAATAGGGGACTGGATGGGAGTTGAAGTAGGGACAGGGGCAAGATTCCGCTGCTCTGATTCTCGGTAATGTTCTCCATTTGGCCCAACAGATTTAGGCACTCGACTTCTCAATTTTGAGACCGATTCCCATCTTGTGAGCCTCTATGTCTCAGTGGCATCTTTGACTTTAGAAAATACCGCTGAAATAAGAGAAATTACGGGTTAGTCAAAAATCAAACTCCTATTACCATATATTACATCTATTCTACCGTCCGAACCTAGTTTTTTGGGCTATGTTACATTGGTGAAGGTATCTAAAATCATCTATCCTAGCTTGGACACTCTATGCCTACATCCACCCATTTAGTCTTAGTATACACTATCTTAGGCTTCCGCATAAAATTCAGATCAATCTTATAACATCTCTTTCTCTGATACCAACTGTGACAGATCGAGTTATTTTTCTTAAATAACCTCCATCAATAATAATATAATCAAATGCCCAAATTAATATTATAAAATTCTACAGAAAATTAGGTAGAGTTCGGTTTATAAATTGAACGTTTGCCAAAATACAAACACTTTTTTGAAATCCTGTACAACAACCCATATACACAATTACACAAAACCATAGGATCACATAGCCACACAACTCCACAGGTGGCACCGGCGTCATAACTCAGGATAACACCGGCTCAAATAGGATGCCAACTAAAAGAAAATCCAATCATGACCACAATAAATATCCTACAGAAGCTTGACAACCATAATACAAAACAAAGTCAACTATCCATCCATTCACATACACATACATGACATAATATGTACTCAAGGATTTCAAAATAAATACAACTCTCTATTCCATGCATAATCAAACTAAGTCCTCAAGCTCCGTTTTTGAAGTCAGCTGCCTATCACGCTCCTACGGCTTACACAGTCTCTTCGGGCAACAAAGCATTCTCATCTGAAAAGAGAGATAGCAAGTGTGAGCTAAAAAGCCCAGTAAGTAAACTCATACGTCACTATCAAACAGTAAAGAAACAACGATAATGATAATGGAAAGGGGCAACATGCATTTATAAATACAATGGAGCATGAAGGGAAGAAGACAATTAGAGATTCCAATTAGCCATTTATCATGATTTGGAACATTTAACTGCCATTTGAATATGCTTTGGTGCATTTATCAATTTGCTTTAGTCTTTGCGGATTAGGGCCAGTAGGTCATACTGATTAACGATGCGAGAGGACGAGGAAAGGATCATAATACTCCACATGATTTAAAGTCGTGAGGGCTTACTCTTAGACCGAGCCAGGGGGTCATTTACATACCAATGCCTATAGACGGGCCGATAACGATAACGATAACACCCCATTTCCCCGGGGTACTATGGCAGTTCTCATCCTTCCACAGTTGTATCCTAAAGCGTGTAGGGACATCATCTACTCACATAAGCGGCCAAAATACATGGCCAAAGTATTCTTGGGGTTTCCATTGTAAGGGATATGGCAAGCTAGAGAATACTACCCAATGAATATAAGTCCATGATCCTAGTTTCAAGATTGTTGAATCTTTTGAGGGAAGATTCCCCATTTTTTCTTTCACATTATCTCCATCCAGGAGATCATCTCATACTCTGTATCTCCATCCAGGAGATCATTTCATCCATATATCTCCATCTGGGATATCCATTTAATCATTTCATACATTGTGGATTTCCCCTAATTCCTTGTTCGATTCTTTCATTCCTTTGACCTTAAATCTCTTAACAATTGGATTTGCATACAAGAGAATCATAATTCATGGAAAAGAGAGAAACTTCTTACCACCGATGAGGTCCAGACCATTTTTCCTTCAATTATGATTACAAACACATTTCTGAATCTTACAATTTTAAATGCACATTAGTGATAACTTTCATAACAATTGAATGAGGGTAAAATATGAAAATTGTCCATTTATTTCGGAACAGTAATAGGGGTCTTTAACGCTTTCGAACGCTGCGAATGGGTCGATTCTTATAAAATCAGGCGCCCGGTCGATATGTATACATATTTGAGATGTGGTGATTCACATTTTGAGGTCAATTTAACTTAATATGGAGGTAGAAGTACGTAAATTTATTTGTTCACCTCGTGTGAATAGTAATAGTAGGCTTTTAGAGCATTCGGATGCCACAATCGGGTCGATTCTTGTAAGATTGAATGTCCGGTTGATATGCATGCATAATTGAAACATGGTGATTCATATTTGGAGGTCAATTTAACCAAATACGGAGGAAAAAACAGTAATGCCGAATTTGGGCTTGGGTTAGGGTTTGGCGGTACTCAACCGAACAAATTGAAGCCCGATTTGGACAATAAACTATATATTTTGGAGCATTTATCATGGGGTACATATTTTTCATAATTTAGGGGGGTATCGTGATGAAAATACCTGATGGAAAATGAGTAAACATTGAGAGAGAATAAATAGTGAGTGTAAGAACACTTGTCTCGATGCGTACCATCACTTTTATAACTAGCTCTCGAATAAATTCAGACTCCACGGCCTCGATCTCCTCCTTTATCTCTCTTTCTCATCACTCTCTCTCTCTCTCCCTCTCTCTAGAAATGTTTGGTAGAATGGCCGAAATGAACTCGAGACTATATTTACACTTGTAGTGACGCTTGAGCTCACATTGGGTGTGCCTCGAGCGCTCCATTCTGTTTCCTCGCGCCCCTGTGGCACCTCGAGCGCTCATCGGGTGCGAAGTTCTATGTTTTATGCCCGATTAATGCCTCGGGTTCTGGTCAGGCGCGGGTTAGGCCTGTGTGGTGCCCGCAGCAAGCCTGCTTCATTTTTTGCCATTCGGGACCCATTTTTACCATTCTAACCTAATTTTTCACATCATTGGACCCTAATTTTGATTATATAACCTTAATAACCCATGATTATGACAATTTAAAGTCCAAAATCTTATCTACGAATTAACATTTCTCGGTTTACAACTTTAGTTCCCTGTTTACCAATTCTGGATCTTTGGACTTTTCGATCCGATTCCACTAGTACCCCTTGACCTTATTCACCTATCCTAACTTAATTATCCCCTAATTATGGTATTTTACAATCAAAACCTCACAAAAGCATTTATTTTTCTAAAAGGAGTTGAACATGAGACAAAGGAGATGGTAGATTTCTTGAAGGATTATGATTATAAAATCCAATATCAACCAGGGAAGGGCAATGTGGTGGTGGATATTTTAAGCCGTAAAACAACCTTTGTGGCTAATTTGAGAATCAAAGAGATAGAGATTTTAGAGTGCATGGAGGAATGTGACATTAAAAGGTACATTCAAGGTGATCATATGATTCTATCATATTTTCAAATTCAACCGGAGATGTTAAAATGGATTAAGGAATAACAAATGAATGATCTATTCTTAGCTGATATTATCAGAGATTTAAATCGGGACTCTAGAGTTGATTTTAATATTCATATTGATGGAGCCTTGAGATTCTAGGAACGAATGTATGTGCCGAATGTTAGAGAATTAAAAAAGGAAATTAAGAAGGAAGCTTATTGATTGAAGTATACTATTCATCCAGGAATTAACAAAATGTATCAAGATTTGAAGATGTTTTGGTGGAGGAATATGAAAAAAGAAATTATGAGTTATGCAGGAAGATGCTTGGTTTGTCAACAGCTAAAAGTCGAATGCAAGAAGCTATCTGGTTTATTGCAACCATTGCCTACTTCAAGTTGGAAATGGAAAGATATATCAATGGATTTTGTAATGGGATTGCCAAGGACCCCAAAAAACCATAATGACATATGGGTAATTGTTGATAGGCTAACAAAAGTAGTAAATTTTCTAGCCATTCGAGTAACTTATTCAAGGGATTGGTTAGGCCGAATGTACATCAATGAGATTGTGAGATTGTATAGAATACAAACTTCTATTGTATCAAACTGAGATCTGAGGTTTACCTCAAAATTTTGGAAAAGTTTACATCGTGAGTTAGGAACAGAGTTAAAATTTAGTATAGCTTATCACCTACAAACGGATGGATAATCAGAAAGGACCATCAAGATTTTAGAAGATATGCTAAGAGTTTTAGTGTTAGAAATAAAAGGTGATTAGGATGATCACTTGGCGTTGGATGAATTTGTATATAACAACAGTTACCAGGTAAGTATTAGAATGATCCATTTCAAGGCTTTGTACAGGAGAAAATATTGATCACCAATTTATTGGGAGGAAATGGGTGATAAAAGTCTTATGGGACCAGACATTATTAAGGAGACATTTGATAAGATGAAGATTTTCCATGAGAAACTAAAAGTGGCCCAGAGTAAACAGAAAAGTTATAGAGATCGAAGAATATTAGACCAGAAATTTAAGGTTGGATATCATGTTTCTTAAAAGTATCACCATCTAAAGGAATATCCAGATTTGAGGTAAATGGAAAATTGAAGCTAAAGTTTATTGACCCCTTTGAGATTTTGAAAAAAGTTGGCCAAGCAGCCTATCGGTTGGTATTACTATAAAGTATGGGGAAAGTATACAATGTTTTTTATGTATCTATGCTCCAAAAATATGTCCATGATCCAACCCACATTATTGAATATGAACCTTTGACGATCGATGAGGATTTGACATATGTCAAGAAACTACTATAGATTTTGTGTTGTAGAGATCAAGTGCTCTAGACAAAGACTATTCTATTGGTGAATGTTTTATGGAAGAACCATTCGCAGGAGGAAGCCACATGGAAATGAGAGGATGAGATTCGAGACAAGTATTCTCATCTCTTCCATCATTTAGGTAAGTAATCCTATTCAAATTTTGAGAATGAATTGTAATGAGGAAAGGATTGTAATGATTGAGTTTTCAATTTTCTGATTATGTTAATTATGTTCATTATATTAAAAACCCAGAAAATAGAGGCTTGCCCCAGGACATAGCAGTGACACAAAAATTATCCATTGGAATCAATTAGCAATAGAATTAGTTTGGTTGATGAGAAGACAACCCGATTGCCAAATTTTAAACAGATCAACGACCAAATTAAATCAGATGGGCTAAACCCAACTTGGGTAGCTATATATATA
>JAODPA010104360.1:0-20663 GCA_025585075.1 Nepenthes mirabilis
ATTCATTTCAATATATTTTTAATACAAATTATGTATGTTTAATCATAAATTATATATCTTATTGAATTTTTGACTCACTCCTTATTTCCATTTACCAATCCCTTTAGAGGAGATACTCAATACTTACAAGATAATTAGGACCGAGGAAGAAAGCTATTCGAAGAGTTTAGATTGAAAATATTAAATGTTTAATGTTGTATTATATTTTCAACCATTAATTTAATATGTTTAAGTTAATCAGATTTATGGTTTGTAAGGTGTAAGACGAATGTTGATTTAGTTGGTATCATATAGATGTAGTTTATACTGATTATGCTATTATAGACACGAGATATTGGCTATCCAGCAATAGGAAACTGTAGAATTTAGTTTCAATTTGTCTGTATACTTTGATTTTTTATGATAGATAGGGCTCCTAATGTAAAGTTCGGTATCATGGTTTAGTTAGTGTTGGAGCCATATAAAACGTGGCATATTTTACATCATGTGTATAGTTTATCTTATTTTATTTTAGTCGATGGATATATCGATGTAAAATTTATATCCAATATTAACTAGATAGCTAATCGATTAATTAATAATATTGGATAATTATTAATGACGAGATTGAAATTTATAACATAACAAGCTTTGCCAAAAATTGGAAAGGAGTAGCCAGATATCTACTTAACCTCTGGATTTCATTGATAGTCTGAGGCTGCTCCATATCTATTATGATCTTTATCTTCTCCGGATTCATCTATCAAGCATTATAAGACAAAGAATCCTAGGAATTTACCAAAAATTAACCCAAAGATACATTTGATTGGGTGTAACTTCATTTGATATGTTTTGAATACCTCAAATATCTTAGCCAAATCGCTAATATGGTTGTCGGCAAATATACTTTTAATAAGTATATCATCAACGTACATCTCCATATTTCTCTCAATTTGCTACTCTAATATTTTTTCCACCAATCTTTGGTATGTTTCACTAGCATTTTTCATTCGAATCATCATTATTTTGTAGTAGTAGATTCTCTGGTTGATTATAAATCAGGTCATCTATTTGTCTTCAGGATTCATATAGATCTTATTTTATCTAGGGTAAGTATCCATAAAACTTAATAGTTGGTGTTTGGACTTTGATTCCACTATTTAGTCGATACTTCGAAGTGGAAAATTATCTTCTGATTAAACTTGTAAAGTTAACGCAGATTTTTCATTTTTTGTAGCACTTTTTGATAAGGACGTTGTTGGATAACTAATTTGAATAACTTATTTTCTTGATGAATTTAGCATCAGTAACTTTCTAACTTTACAGATTGCTGTGAGTTTATCTAGGAAGTAATTTTAGTTTTTGGTTTGAGCGACTTGTGTCCTTGCATGATGCTCAACTTGTGAATTATTATTTTTGTTGAAATACCTAGCTTGTCAGTCGGGATCCAAGCGAAGATGTCCTTATTGTTCCATAAAAATTCAAGCATCCTCTCTTTCATATCACATGTTAGTGTAGAGTATATTGAATATACTTATCCGGGTTTATTCAATTTAGAAGAATTTGGAGATGTGACTCTACGGTTGTATTTGTTTAAAAGAGGCATCATCTCAAAGATCAAACTCTTCAATTTGTTAATAAGGTGTCGGGTGATTGATTGGCATTAAATAGCAATTTTGTTTGATAATCTGGTCTCCCATGACTTCTTCAATCCTGTATCTAGTTGTGGATTTTATTTTAAGATGTAAAATTAAAATGATCGCTCTGAATATTGTTAAGTATGGCTGGCTCTATATAGCATCATCGATTGAATGAAGGCCAACAACTAGGAAGTTTAACACATAAGAGGCCATTTTTAGATATGCCCCAAGTGTAACCTTTGAATACACTGTTCCTTTTAACTAGGTCATTTCATTGTCGAGTCCCTATAGTGGTCCATTCGATGTTTCCATCTAACTGCTCTTAAGTGTTAATTTAGTGGATGCACCAAAGTAAAGAATATTTCTTAAAATTTTACTTTCTACAAAGATTAATTTTAATTTATAGTCATAGATCAAAATGAGTACAGATATAATAAGATGGTCAGGATAGCAAAAAATTATTTATATCTTATCGTTATTATTAAAATTAATGATATTATTTTCTATCTCTAATTTTTGTTTCTTGCTAGGAGAAGTGTGACGTACCAATTTCCTCGATGTGATAATTATAAGTAATTAAATTATTATAAGTGAAATAGGGCCTAAGGACACAGGAGAAGTTTGATCGAAAGGCCCGAGGACCCAGAATCGATGGATTTGAGAACCAACAATTTTAATCATGAAACATTAATTCGTAAATATGATATGGGCTTCAAATTATGGTAATCTTAGGGTAATTAATATATACTATAAATATTAGGCTTGGGGTACGTAGGAAAATAAGTTTCGGGGTTGGGATGGGGCCATGGAGGCAGGTTACCTGCTGGGCACCCAGCCTAGCAAGCCGGTACCTAGCGTGCGCTTGATCACCCTAGAAGGCGCCAATTCCAGAGTGGGCACGCCTACTAGGTGCTTGAGAGCCCCAGTAGGCACATGCCGCGATTTAAATTCGCAGCGAGGGTTTTTGAGGCTTATTCTATGGCATTCCATAGAAATAAGAGAGAGAGAGAGAGGGGGGAGGGAGAAGAGAGAGAAGTGGAGAACGAAGCCCTCCGAGTCTGAATCCGAACTAGAGCTAGTTGTAGAAGTGATAGATCGGATCAAGATAAGTACACTCATATTCTCCTCTTTCGTTTTTATGTACTTTTATTTCATTTTCTTCGAGTATCCTCGTTCTGATACCCAAATAAATTTATATTTTGTATTGTCCATAACATAAATATAATAATATATCAATTTTATGTCTGAATATCAAGGTTTGAGTGGTATTTTGCTATCCGAAAACTCTAACTTCCGTGTGGCACTATTCACCCCCGCTCGAGCCCTTTCTACCCACGAATTTTTAAAGCTTTTGCCTAATTTGGGATTAGAATATCATTACTCATGTCATGTATGAGTTAATTTATCGATTGGATATCTGATTTGGTGATTTTATGTGAAAACCCGTTCGACGGAATCCTAAGATGCATCCGGACTGTGACGGAATGGATTTTTTTTTGTCCTCAAGCTTCCGTCAAACAGAAACACAATTGAAAATCCAAACTAAACCACTTGGGTGTAATACAGGATCACAAATGCCATCTAGGACACATATACTTTACCCATAATAAATATAGCGGAAGTTATTCTAATACTTGCGGAAGCATTCATATTCATTCCAAGATATTCATTTCTGAATACATAGCAAAAAATATTTAACCATAGAAGTCCATCAAGTCATTACAATGATATTTCTCCAAAATAAACTTCTGAGGTCTTTAATAATCCTTCAGACAAGCTCTAGTCACTCCAACTCGTCAGGCAGAAGTTCTAAAACTTCATCTGTAGGGAAAAAAATATAAAACAGTGAGCCGAGACCCAACAAGGTACATGCATATGAACTGTAAAACAGTTATGCCAAAACGATCATATAATCATGCAGAACCAGAATGTTTAATCAAACGATATCAAATCTCATGCTTCATAAATTATTACACTATAGACTGTAAAACGATAATTATAAACTTTACTGATACATGGTAAAACTGAAAACAATACTCTATACTGTTCACTCTATCATCTTTTCACTGTATACGATTCATTATCATCTTTTCATTGTACCATATATTATCATCATTTCACTGTAATATAACATATCGGTACTTTATATTATTCCCCTCCTTGTACCAAGCCCCGTGGACGTCAATCATTCCCTCCTTGTACCAAGCCCCGATGACGACTATCATTACCTCCGTGTACCAAGTCCCAAGGACGGCTATCATTATCTCCGTGTACCAAGCTCCGAGGACGGCTATCATTCATCTTTTATCAAAAGCCCCTTATTGAAATCAGACTTGCATAATATATCTTTAGCTATTTTTAAGTATCCACATATTATACTTGGGACCGGTGCAGATTCTTATCAAGGAAAGACCGGACATATTTTCGAAAACATATTTTACTGGGGACCGGGGCAAATTTTTATCAAGGCCCGGAGCTCTTTTGAAGCCGGTTTTATTTTTAGTATAATCCGGAGCTCATTTTCAGTTTGGAGTCGGAATTCATTTTTAGTGCAAAAGCAGGAGTTCTGGAGTGCTCAAAAAAATCGGAGATCTTGGTTTCAATCGGGCGGAGCTCTTTTGGACGGAGTACTTTTCTTAAGGGACGGAGCTCTTTTGGACGGAGTATTTTTCTTAAAGGAACGGAGCTCTTTTTACAAAGGACGGAGTGCTTTTCATCAATAGGATGGAGTTCTTTTTACACAAAGGACGGAGTGCTTTTCATCAATAGGACGGAATTCTTTTTACACAAAGGACGGAGTTCTTTTCATCAACAGGACGAAATTCTTTTTACACAAAGGACGAAGTGCTTTTCATCAACAGGATGGAGTTCTTTTTACACAAGGGACGGAGTGTTTTTCATCAACAAGACGAAGTTCTTTTTACACAAAGGACGAAACTTATTTTCTCAAAGCCGGAGTTCATTTTCAGTTTCAGTTCATTTCAGTTTCAGTTCAGAGTCAGAATTACAAGCCGGAGTTCATTATAGCCGGAGTTCATTTCACATCAAGGACGGAGCTCATTTTCAAAGGTGTAGTTTATTTTGATTGAGGCCAGAGTTCATTTTAAAGCCAGAGTTCTTTTGGAGTACTTTTTCATCAAAAAGGACGGAGTTCTTTTTCTTAAACGGACGAAGTACTTTAAAAAGGACGGGATTAACAGGGACGGAATGCTTTTCTCTCAAGGAGGACGAAGTGCTTTTTACTCAAGGACGGAGTATTTTTCAGACGGACTGCTTTTTACTCAATGAGATGGAGTACTTTTTACTCAAAGGACGGAGTACTTTAAAAGCGGGAGTTCTTTTCCTTCTTAAAAACCGAAGTGCATTTTCTTCTTAAAAACCCGGAGTGGAATTCCTTTTAAAATCGGAGTTCGTTTTCTTTTTAAGGCCGGAGTTCTTTTTGGACAGAGTGCATTTTGGACGGTGCCTTTTTCTTAACAGGACGGAGTGCTTGTTTTTATTAACAGGACGGAGCTCTTTTTCATTAATAGGACGGAGCTCTTTTTCATTAATAGGACGGATCACTTTTTCATTAATAGGACGGATCACTTTTTCATTAACAGGACGGAGCTCTTTTTCATTAACAGGACGGAGCTCTTTTTACATTGAGAGCCGGATATTTAATGCAGAAAGCAGGAACTTAAAACATAGTACACTTCAATACTCTCAAAATATGAACTTAAAAGCAGAGCAGAGCACACTTGCAATATTCTTAAAGCATCAATTTAAAAGCAGCGTCCAAAGTAACTTGCAGTAAAGTATGAATTTAGAAATAGAGCAGAATATACTTGCAATAATCTTAAAAACGGCGTCCGAGGTACACTTGCCTGATGGGCTGTCCCAAAATTCTTCCCTCATTGCCTGACAGTCGATTTTTACCGTCTTGGAGCTCTCTCCTTCACTCCCTTCTTCCTTACTGCTTGCCGGGTTCCCTCGTTTTTCCATCAACCATCGCTGGTTTAATAGGGGAGGGAGTAGGTGGGGTAAGTTGGGTAAGTTACTTACTCCCGTACTTGTTTGCAGACGGTAGGTGGAGTAACTAGATTAGCTTACCTACTCCTTTTTGGTCGCCGCCTAGTTGGATTCTAATTGAAGTCTACTTTTGTCTTTAGTTCTATTAATTTATTCTGGCCAACTGCTCCTTATTTATTACTAATGCTGCCGGTCGACTCTCCAATTCCGGTCAACATCTCCAAATCCGGTCAACTTCCTCTTATTATTTACTCCATCCATCACCTTCTCATCAATTTCGGATTTTATTCTTCTTGCACCCATAATTCTATTCCAGCTATACCAACACATAAGGCCGGATTGCTTTTACTCTAAGGGAGGACGGACTTCTTTTTCCTCACACAAAGGCCACTCCGGTCATCAGGCCACTTCGGCTTCACTTCACATAATGCCACTCCGGTCATTTCATGAAGTGCTCCGGCCTTCAGTGGCTTCAAAAGACCAAAAAGGCAACTCCGGTCTCCAAGTGGCGCAAACCACTTCCGGTCCTTAAATCACTCCGGCATCACGGGACACAAAATCATTCCTCCTTTCATGAATCACTCCAGCCTCATGAAATCACTCCAAATTTCATCCTTATCAAAATACTCTAGTATTAAGTTGGGATATTTTATTCCGATTTTTACGCTTTTTGATTTCGGAATCACACACGGACCTTGTTTGATCAATTATTTCGGGTTTTATACTTGATTTGGCCTTAGGTAAATGTTACCCATGACATGGTCAAGTAAAGTTGTGAATTTCATGCCCAATTTTGTAGATTTAACCCATTTCTAGACAAGGAACCATAAACCCACGACCCAGTATAATTAACCAATTAGATTGGGATTTACGGATAAATTGGCTCTAAGATATTATTAAGCACCCCATGAATAAGTTAATTCATTAATTGGGTATCTGAATTTGTAGTTTTGTAAGGTTTTATACTCTCCGAAGTCCTAACCCATACCCCTCTTTAAACCTATTCCAAAATAATTATAAATATGCATGATTTAGTCCCGAAAATTATGTTGTATGTAATTGTAAAGGAAATTGTCATCCGAAAGCTTCAAAGACTTGAATGGTTTATTATGGTAAGAACCCTAATTGATCCAATCTTATAATGATTTATGCACGTATCATGAACAGAATGATTCGAATGTTCCAAAAATCATATTATGAACCGTTTACGAAAGAATTTACAATCGAAAGTTTTAAGAATTCTGTTTGGCATAATCTAAAAGGAATTTCTTAATTCTTTTAAGCTCCAAGAAATATTGTTTATGAACTTTAAACATATGAGGACCTAAGATCACATAGAATTTTGGAAATATTCTTATGAAAAGAAAATTTGATGATAGAAGAAATTCTGTAATTAAGTGATGGACTTATGAACTGTTCTACAAAACAATGATCTATTTGATTTATGAAACGTTCTCCAGTAGAGTGAGAACGAAGGAATTTACTTTACGCTTAAGAACAGAATTCCCTAATGAAATAAGGAATTAAGAACTTGGACCAAGAATTATGAATAATAAATTTTGACATGCCCTAAATATTTCAGTGAAAAACTCCACGATTATACTGGCTGTGTTATGTAATGGGTGAAATTTATTTACAAGCCTTAGTATGTTATAACGGAAGGACGTCACCTGCTCCGGAATCGCTTGCGGTTGGTCCGAAGTAGCTGATCGCCCTCGTCTATAGGGACAGTATGTAGATGGCCCGCCTCTTGGTCTTAAATAGGAAGAGATGGTTATGGATTGCATAGGAACAAACACAATTGAAGCTATATCCGACCGCTCATTTGTTAGTAAGACCTACTGAACTTGACCTTTCAACGAAATAAGTTTTTAATAATGAATAGATAACTAAGAAAATAACAAGCAAACGAACTAAAGAAATATAAAATGAACTATAAAATAATGTCACGTGCATCCTTGTTTCTTCCTAAATGCATTATTATGTTTTTTTTAAATATGATAATTTTACATGTTTTTGACCTATAAATATATGTGCCTTGCTGAGCTTTTAGCTCACCATTACTACTTTTTTTGCCTCCAGATTAGTACAGGCATACACCTAATCAGGCAAAGTAGAGGATTATTAGTCAGAGGCTCGAAGATGCTAGAGGATAACTTGACGTCTTAGTTTATGATTTATACCTTTTGGAGCCGTTTGTATTATTTTGATGGTTATGAATATTGGCAATGATAATTCTATTTTTGTAATTTAGCTTCTGCTATATTTGGTAAGTATAATTGCTTCCGCAAGTTTATATGGTTTATTAATATACCTAGTGGCATCTTATCTAAGTCATGTCATACTCAGAGTTATGACGTTGGTACCACATATTGTTAATTGTGGTTTTCTCTGGATTCTATGCAGTTTGTTGTTGATACTGGATGTGTCGGAGTTGATTTGGATGAAATTTTGGCTGTGATGGGGTTGTATATATGTTGTGCAGGATTACTACAGGTTTTGTATTTTGATCGACATCCATATTACAGTCGAAATTCTATTGGATTTTTAACTAAAAATACGGTACATCAAAAGAAGCCTTCTTAGGATGATATTACACCTTTTTTGCCAACAAGTGTGGTAGACATCATATAATGACTTTTAACACCACTCAATTTTGTAGTCACTCAATATGCTCATCATTTTCTTTATTATTACCCGCGACAAATTGAGAATTTTGCAGGTATTTCTTGAAATATCACTTTTATATTAGGAGTTTAACTCTTTCTATAGCGTCTCTCAGTTATCAATGTTATTCCCCAAAGATCAGTGCTAAAAACAACTTCAGATTGATTATTTTCTTTCGAGTTCTTGATTTGTTTGGATCACTTTAAAAATTTTTTGTTTTATATTTATAGCAAAATGTTCATATGGGTATGGTTTAGTGGTGTGAGGTTTAGTGGTTTGTTTTCTTTGTGAACACCCACCTTAGTTTTATATTGTTTTCTATGATCCCAAACAGAAGAGTTATTGCTAATTTGTTTCTTTCCTCCGTCATTAATTTTCGAATGGTTGACATAATCCAAGCGTTCTAGCAATTAAGCTTACAACTTTTGTTGAAACTAATTTCTATATTTTTGAATTAGTATTTATTAACACACATTTGTATACCTTATAAAGGATGTTAGTCATTTATTAGAAAGTCTTTAAAAAAAAAAAAAAACATTCAATTCACATCTATTTTTTTCCAAAAAAAAAAAAAATGCAAACAATACCCAAACATAGCTCCATACGGAGATATTCAATAGATTTTTCAGGAGTGATTTATCCTTTCAAAAGATAGCATATATCTCCTCATTGTTTCTACATTTTTCCAGTATGCTTGTTTTCTCTTGTTTCTTTTTACCATAGCAAATCTTTGTTTAATAACTTTAATTAAAAGAAAAAAGAATGCACTAAGAGATCCTCCAACCCCTAACCCTGAATACTCTAAGATTTTCTGTGAAGCCTACTCATATTTTGAGTCAAGAGATAAATAAATAGTCATATTTCAATACACTAATCTGAGGAATGGGGTCATTCGTAGTTATTTTTGAAGTAGCCAAGGATCAAGAAATGTGTTATTTATAAGAAATATTATTCTTATGGTCAGATTCAAGCTTCCTACTGAAAGAAAAAAGATTTCACGTTCTTCTTTTCAAAAAGGGTGAATTATAAAAATCTTATTGGCTATCGATTTCTCTAGAGTTTAGGAAAGTACAAGAAAAAAGGAATTCCCTTTTATCTCCGAAAGCCACTTTCATAAAAAATAGGACTAGTCTATTTTCTCATTTCTTCCCCATCATTTTTGCCGTGTAAAATTATCTTTGAGAATATTCTTTAATTATCTTTGAGGCATTCACGACAAGTAAAGCTGGGGCATTTTACCAACAACATTGTCACACCAATTAAAAAAGACCTCCAGAATATCTAAATCAATGTTCCCAGCCGAAAGAACTTTTCCAGCTCCAAGCATAGAAATCTACACATGCCCCAAGAGATCTAGTTTAGAGCCACTGTTGTCTTCAATCAGTCCTACAAGACCTTGTATCACTTTTATTAGAGAGATCGGTCATTGGCCACTGCTGCATGGGATACAGATTGATCAAGCGATCTCGGCTGTCCACTCCGGAATTAGTCATGATTCTATCATTTCCTGATGAACAATAGAGGGGACAGTGGCTTCACCTTTTCCGATTCGTGGCGCCAAAGCTGCAGAATGACTTTAGATTTGACCAAAAAGATTTGGTTGACAGCTGATTTTTACCCTAAGATTTTAGGTCGCTTTTTTTTTATAGCTATAATTAATAGACAGGTTATTTAGAGGATATGTGATGTTCACGTATGACATGTTTGGGCGGAGAAGTTTAAAAAGGGTCACGCGTGATTCGTGTAAAGGTTAGCTAATAACCAGTTGAGAGTTGTCTAAACAACAAAGATCGCTGGAGGTCGTGCATGGTTTGTACGAGAGTTGGTTGAACACCGGTCCAGGGTTGGTCGAGTAACAAAGGTTGTTGGAGGTCATATGAGATTTGTGCGAGACTTTGTCAAGGGTTGTCCGAGTGACGAAGTATATTGAAAGTTCACGTGATGTTCGATTGAAGTTGGCCTCAAGGTTTGTCTGAGGTTTGTACTAGGATGGTCAAGCGAAATGTATTTTCAATGAACAAGTAGTATTTACGTATGGCAGGTGTATGATAGATGACCGTGCACTTTTGAGGAAAAAAATTGGAGCCCTTAATGTGTGCTGAAGGGATTCATGTACGCTAATTCTAGTGGGACCAACACTTGATAGGCACGTGCATGGATTGCCTTGAGGGGGTCACACTTGATGCACGTAAAAAGTACACTTGTGCCAAAATTGCTATACAATCACGTTTAATGCAATTTTAGGGTTAAACAATATAGTAGTAGTGTGACGGATCGGATTTTTCTCCTTAAATAATCTCTGTCAATGGTAATATAAACTTATACCCATAATTTATCATTATAGATTTTACAGAAATTTCAGCAGAGTTCCCTCTACAATTGGACGAAAAATTAAAAATACAACCTGTTTAAAATAACCAGCATAAGTACACAACTATCCAATTTAGATATTTTGGACTACAACATAATACACAGGACCACATCACCATACCATCTATGGCTCTAATATAGTATTCCTAACTACCGTATTGGGCCTGAAGAGATGTCATTTAAGACAAAATAAAATCCAAAACATTCGATATTATTGCGAAAGTATAGCTAAATCTAAAAACCTACAAAAGTACAATAATAACCATAAAATAATAATAAACCACATTGAACTATTAGACTGTTTACATTCTATTACAACAGACGTATCCAAATCTTTAGGCATTTGACATTTATCTAATCTCCTCAAGCAAGTCTCTCTCCTTACTCTAATTAATCATGCAACGGCTTAATATTCTCATATGGAGGAAGAAACAGTAAGAGTAAGTGTACAACTCATCAAATATAATCATACATCACTAACTACAGCAAATAATAAAAAAATAGTAACTGAGCAGGGGAAACACATAACTTGAATAAAAAGGAAGCATACGAGGAGAGGGGACATCTGGGATCATTTGATTCTCATGTTTGTTCTAGTTACATTTATTCATTTTTATTACTTTCATTAATCTTTGCGACCCCGAACTAGTAGTTCGTACTAACTAACGATGTGAGAGAACGAAGAAAGGAATGTGTCTGCCACACATTCTAAAATCGGCTACATTTTAAGTCTGCAACACTTGACCATCGGCTACATTTTAGGCCTGCAGCACTCGACCATCTCAACTTGCCCCATATCCTCCGGGGATCAGGGCAATCCTCGTTCTTCCACAGTAGTATCTTAAAGCGTACCACTAATATCACCCGCTTTCACGAACGGCCAAAATACGTGGCTAAATATTTCTTGGGTTCATACCATGATGGACATGGCAAACCAGAGAATAATACCCCTATAAACCATGGTCCTAGTTTCAGGATTAATCTTTCCTTGAAGAAAGATCCACCACAAGTACATCACTTTTTTCAATTGGACAATCACATTCCTATCCTTATCTCCATCCAGGAGATCAAATCCATCATATCGTACTTTGGTGGATTTCCCTCCATTTACTTGCTCAGTTCATTCCTTTCTTTGAAACTTAAACCTTTTTCTCCATTCAATTCAAGCTCACAAGAGAATTTAGATTTATTTACCTCCGGTGATCAAATACCATCCTAGAAGCCTCCGAGACGCATTCTCTTACTACCGGTGCACACTTGCACATTTTCAAGACTTACAATTTAATATGATCAATTAGACACAAATTTCTTAACCATTAAATGGTGGAAGCATGCAAAGTTCTCCATTCAAACTCGGGTGAACAGTAATATGGGGCTTTTAGAGCTCCCGGACGCCGCGAACGAGTCGATTTTTGTGAAATCAGGCGTCCGATCGATATTTACATACAATTCGGACATAGCAATTCATATTTTGGGTTTAATTTAATATAACACGAGGGTGGAAACATGCCAATTTCTCATTTCATTTTGGATGAACAGTAACAGTGTACTTTTAGAGGGTTCCGATGCCGCGAACGGGTCGAAACGTGCAAGAATGATCGTGCGGCCGACTTTTATACACATTTGAAACATGGTGATTCATATTTTGGAGTCAATTTAACAAGATACGGTGCGAAAATGAAAAAATCCTAATTCCTACAGGTTAGGGTTTGGTGGAACTCCACCGACTGGATCGGTAAGTAAATCGGATAATAAATTACATAATTCTTAATCTCAAATCATGGGTAATCCATTTTCTATGGTTTGGAAGGGTATCAAGATGAAAATACCCAATGATAAACGAAAAATATCGAAAGAGAAAAGTTATTAACTGTGAGAATACTTACCTCGACATGTATTACCACTTTTATAACTAGCTCTCAGACTGATTCGGATTCCACGGGCTCGATCTCCTCCTTCCTCTCTCTAGAATCGGTGCTCTCTCTCTCTAGAAGGGTTTGGTTCGTAGAGAAAATGAAAATCGCAAAGCAACACGGGGCTTTAAAACGAGTTGGCGCTCGAGCACGCGACGAGCACAGACAATCTGGATTCTGTGCTCTTCGTGGGCTCGAGCCCACGGAGGGCGCGGGTCAGGCCCGCAGCAAGTTAACTTCACATTTTTACCGTTCGATACCCATTTTGACCATTCTAACCCAATCTTTCACATCCTTGGACCTTATTTTTTATTATATAACCTTAATAAGTCATAATTATCACAATTTAAAACCCAAAATCTTATTTACGAATTAATATTTCATGGCTTATAATTTCCGTTTTCGATTTACCAATTCTGGCTCTTTGAGCGTTTCAATTCGATTCCTCCCTTACCTTTTGACCACAATTCACTTATATTAATTTAATTACCTTTTAGTTATTATATTCTTAACCCGGAACCTCACAACTCTGCCCCACTTATAAAAATTTCGTCCTTAAAATTTGACGAACCTTAGAATTTATAATTGGGAAAAAATCCTTTCAGAATTCCTTCTTCACGATCCGACGTCACATCCTTGATCAAACGACTTATCCTAGGGGGCCCCTATCTCAAGACGAATTCCTTGTCTCCAAAATGGCTTAACCCAAATACTTACTAATTTCCTTGACTATCGATACAATGGAGACTTTATTACAATCACTAGAATTTTCGAAGCGGTCTAAAAATAATGCTAGCCATTCCTCTAGTCTAATTAGATACTTCAAGCGAACCAATGAACTTCCACTTCAGTTCATTCCAAGCCTTGAAAAGCATTCGATCATAGGGAATTTTAACCTTATTCTAAAATTTCGGGGCCATGGGCCCACAACGCTTTCACTACGCTACTCTAATTAATTATCTAGCTACGAATCATTCCATTGAGATTTCACCACCATATCAAATTCAGCTTGACATCCCAAAGATTCTCTAATAAGGTTTTACTGAGGTTTCGATACAAATCTTAAATCACAATCAAAATTTAAAATCAGAATAATTTATATTCTCGCTATTTTATTGGTAAGTCAACAAACCGACATATTTCTCAAAATACAAAGCCCATATCACACACCCAGAATATACAGCAACCCTGATTAAAACAATCCTAGGATAGTCATACCACGAAGATGAATCTCACAATCATCCAACTACAACCATATTTAAAACTATAATCATAACGATCACCCAAAGATTTGACATAGCTTTTGATTATCCTCCCCATAACCTCAGAATCCAATTACTGAGCAACCTTAAAATCCCGTTGGCATACCAATTAGCCAACTAATCCAATCCAAACACATCTTCTATGATTACAATATGTTGGTCACTCTAATTGTCCTGAAATAAAACCATAAGGACTTCATATTTCATAAATTCATAACTCAAATACTTTGAATACGATTCTGTCTCCCAGTTTAAGAACATGACATCCTATCCCCTAAGTATTTGGACAAACTCGCAATTTACCTTTCACATCTCCTACAAAACTTCAAAGACATATTAAGTCTAAAGCCTTGTAGCATCAATTGTCGGCGTTGATGTCCGCTTTCCAAAAAAACACTGAGGTTTACCTTCCAATCTTTAAACAGATATGTCCACATGCAATACCATATGATCATCTTTCCTTAATGATACATCTATTTTGGCTCTTAAAATTTTAATAATAGCTATCTTCAAAGACAGTACCCATAAGTTCTCAAAACAGAGACTTCAATTGCTAATTTTGACCTACACGTGGAGTAACTCTAATTATGAACTTCTCCCCCACTTAATCCAAGGGTAGCCACTAGTCATGATGTGAGAGTAACATAATCCTATCCTTTCTCAAAAGTATTACATTCTACGATAACTTATCAGACCCATCAGGGGTGAACCCAAATGACATGGACGTCAATGAACCCTTTTTAGTCCCCGGAAACTATATTTTCATCTTTCGTTCTAACAATTACAAATCTCTTCTAAATCAAACGTCTCACTGACACTGTAATCCTCGAGGAATACTTGTTAGGTCACTAAATAATTTTGGTTAGACCCAAGATGACCATACGCTTCTACGACACTAATCGGTCTTCCCAATTAGCCATCACTCAAAATCTTATGGATTTCAAAATCATGCTACCAAAGAACCACATACTTAACAAGGCATTTCCTCATACTAAACTCGCATTTCCTTCTCAATGGGGCATATGGATTAACAGCCGTTCACAATTTATGATATAATCCTAAAACAAATTGTATACACCCTATGTCCTTTTGAATTCATCAATAAAGTCACCTCAACACGGGCCCGAATATGGTTAAAAGATCAATCCCATAAAATTTCATGAGACACCCACGAACCTACAAAATCCAAATGGTGTTTCCTGACTTCATGTTAACCATATCCTTATCCTGAATACCGCAGGGTCTACAACCCCCACTAATCCACAATTAACATGCTATAGAACCAAATCAATATTAGCAATCATCAAACCTTTATAACAGCCCACATAATTCACCTATCCATTCACAAAGTCTACTTATCAAATCATTAATCTCCTAGGCAACCCCATTTTTTAAATTCATGAACAACCTTGTTGGTTCGTCTTATTTACCTCAAAGGTTCTAGAATATTCCACTATGATGCAAAACCGATACTTCCTCGACTCTGTATGGAATCCTCAAAGATCGGAGTCGATTTTGATACAATCTCGAATTACCGACCAAAGATAGATCAGCTTACTCTTTCTTCTAATAACATCCTCAAATATTCACAAGGCCGAAACCCCTCAGTGACCACAAAATGACCTTTGTGCGTGGTCACATATATGAATTAGATTTAGCGCAAATCCTCATTAACTGATTTCCAAGAAAGACGACATTAATCTTCTGATATCTCAATCAGTTCAGACTTATGTTTCAAATCCTACAACCCTATTGCAGGATGTTATCTCTTTACCAGTCCAACCCAAGCTAGTACAGCAGTTCGCCCACCGAACTACTACTAAGATCAAGTTAAAACTTGATACTTAGCTAACTCAAGTTCATACCCAAAATCGCATAAATCAATTGCAAGACATATTATACTTACCAATCCAATTCAGATCGACTCAACGACTTACCAACCAAATCATCTATAATGTCACATCAAGATTGGCACCACAAAATGGTTCAGATTAACTCATCCAATCGTATCTACGAACCCAAGAAAACGTCACAACCCTAGATACCGCTTGTATCAAACTTAGATCCTTAAATAAGCAAATAAACTCAGGAATCACAAAATTATATATATTCGGGATCCCAAACGATACAGGTGCTATGACATCAAAATTGAGAAATCTCGTCTTCCATCACGGTAATCAACACATTTTTCTTATGCACCATCACCACTAAAACTCCGATTCCAAGGCACTGGACTTCTTCACCGTTAGGCCAGAGGATACAAACTATCCTTAGTCCCACGACCAAGCTATCTATGATTTAGATCATAGTCCCAAAATCTCTTTAGGAAGATATTTATCCAAGATTCTTTCATGAACATCCACTTTGATATGTCTTTTATCCTCCCGAATACTAGGTCCCCTTTGTCGCTATTGCAAAGCCTAGGTCCTCCAGTTGAACATAACTTGAAAATAGAACGCAACATGGGTTCAGAATTTTCAAAACGACACCAAGCTAGAATATCAAACCCAAGAGCCTTACCTCTTATCACAACATGTGACACTTAATACCCTGAGTTAATGCCTTAGAATCCTGATTCAAAACACTGGACCTCTTCACCGTCCATCCCTAGATAAGGATATTCCTCAATGTTGCGATCAAATTGATTACAATTAGAATCATACTTCTTGACTTATCGGGAAGAATACTTCATCGATTACAGAACACCCATGCAGGTGTCCTACAATACTTCTAATCTTCCTGAGCATTTGACTACCACAAACACCATTTTAATATTTATGATTCATGTCTCAATTTTCACAGAATCCAAGTTACTTAGAATTCAAACACTTAACCATTATTCATCTTGCTAGCTAGGTTGATCAAGCAACTGTTCTTAGCATATCACTAGCCTCAGGATCTCAATCTAGAGCCGGCCAAACTTGAACCTTAATTCAACACCAATTAACCTAGGCCCCGAATCCTCACTGATCAATTTAAATACTAAGTCGGCACTAATGAAATTAAAACCTCAAGGTGCCTCCTTACAACTCCTACCGACCTCACGGTTGACCATTACACCATATATTCCCTTGACTAAAAATACTGTTACTTCTTATAACCACAAACATCACAATATTATGAATCCTCCAATAATCAGATTAGAGGGAGGGGCTAAGATTGATGCATTTCAAAATTAACCCCTTAAGCCCAAGACTTAAGCATTTGCTCTAATCCGAACTACTTAATCTCACCTCAACATAGAACAGATTAACCTGAATCCTTGAACCTCAGTTAATCAGCCCAGGCTTACGTTCGGTATCAGCTAGCATAAATGCTAAGTTCCAACTGAAGTTTAATTTAATTTAGGCAAACTAAGATACCTCGAACTATTCTAACTTAATCATCCCATACATTAAACTACCTATTTCAGCCAAATCTTAACTGGTCCTAAACTTCCACACACGATTCAAATTAAACCTAAGGCATCTCTTTTTCTCTGATACCTACTGTGACAGACCGAGTTATTCTCCTTAAATAATCTCCATCAATGGTAACATAAATTTATGTCCATAGTTTATCATTATGGATTATGCAGAAATTTGGATAGAATTTTCTCTACAATTGGACGAAAAATCAAAAATACAACCTATTTAAAATAACCTACACAAGCACACAACTATCCAATTTAGATATTTCGGACTACAATACAATACACAGGACCACATCGCCATACCATCCATGACACCAACACAATATTCTTAACTACCGTCTTGGGTCTGAAGAGATGCCATCTAGAACTAAATAAAATTCAAAACATCCAATATTATTACAGAAGTATAGCTAAATCCAGAAACCTGTGAAAGTACAACAATAACCATAAAATAATAATAAACCGCATTAAACTATTAGACTGTTTACATTCTATTACAACAGACGTATCTAAATCTTTAGGGCTTCAACATTCAGCTAATCTTCTCAAGCAAGTCTCTCTCCTTACTCTAACTAATTAGGCACTGGCTTAATGTTCTCATCTGGAGGGATAAATAGTAAGAGTGAGTATACAACTCAACAAATATAATCATACATCACTAACAACAACAAATAATAGAAAAATAGTAACTGGGTAGGGAAAACATATAACTTGAATAAAAAGAAAACATGCAAGGAGAGGAGACATCTGGGATCATCTGGTTCGTATGTTTGTTCTGGTTACATTTATTCATTTTCATTACTTTCATTAATTTTTGCAAACTCGAACTAGTAGGTCGTACTAACCAACGATGTGAGAAAACGAGAAAATAAATGTGTCTGCCACACATTCTAAAACCGGCTATATTTTAGATCTACAGCACTCGACCATCAGCTACATTTTAGGCCTGCAGCACTCGGCCATCTCAACTGGCCCCATATCCCCTAGGGACCAAGGCAATCCTCGTTCTTCCACAGTAGTATCCTAAAGCGTACCACGAATATCACCCGCTTCCACGAGCGGCCAGAATACGTGGCCAAGTATTCCTTGGGTTCACACCGTATGGATATGACAAACCAGAGAATATTACCCCTATAAACCATGGTCCTAGTTTCAGGATTAATCCTTCCTTGAGAGAAGATCCACCACAAGTACATCACATTTTCCAATCGAAAAATCACATTCCGATCCTTATCTCCATTCTAGAGATCAAATCAATCATATATCTCCATCCAGGTGATCAAATTCATTATATCGTACTTTGGTGGATTCTCCTCCATTTACTTGCTCGGTTCCTTCCTTTCTTTGGAACTTAAACCTTTTAAGTCATTCAATTTAAGCTCACAAGAGAGTTTCAATTTACTTACCTCCGTTGATTAAATATCACCCTAGAAGCCTCTGGGACGCATTCCTTTACTTCCGGTGCACACTTGCATATTTTCAGGGCTTATAATTTAATATGATCAATTAGACACAAATTTCTCAACTATTAAATGGTGGAAGCATGCAAAGTTCTCCATTCAAACTCAGGTGAACAGTAACAGGGGCCTTTAGAGCTCCCAGACACCGCGAACGAGTCGATTCTTGTGAAATCAGACGTCCGGTCGATTTATACAAACAATTGGGATGTAGCAATTTATATTTTGGGGTCAATTTAACATAACACAAGGGTGAAAACATGTAAATTTTTTATTTCATTTTGGATGAACAGTAACAGTGTACTTTTAAAGGATTCGGATGCCGCGAACGGGTCAAAACGTGCAAGATTGATCGCGCGGCCGACTTATATACATATTTGGAATGTGGTTATTCACATTTTTGGATCAATTTAACAAGATACGATGTAAAAATGAAAAACGCCCAATTCCCGTAGGTTAGGGTTTGGTGGAACTCCACCGACCGGATCGGTGAGTAAATCGGACAATAAATTACATAATCCTTACTCACAAGTCATAGGAAATCCATTTTCTATGGTTTGGGTGGGTATCGAGACGAAAATACCCAATGATAAACGAAAAATATCGAAAGAAAAAAGTTAGTGAGTATGAGAACACTTGCCTCAACCCGTATTACCACTTTTATAACTAGCTCTCGGATGGATTCGGACTCCACGAGTTTGATCTCCTCCTTTCTTTCTCTAGAATCGGTGCTCTCTCTCTATAGAAGGGTTTGGTTCGTGGAGAAAATGAAAATCGCAAAGCAGCACGGGGCCTTAAAACGGGTTGGCGCTCGAGCGCGTCGAGCGCAGCCTTACTACCCAGGCCGGCTTGAGCGCGTGGTGAGCATAGACAATCTGGATTTTATACTCTCCGTGGGCTCGAGCCCACGGAGGGTGCGGGTCAGGCCACAGCAAGCCTATTTCGCGTTTTTGCCGTTCACATCTTTGGACCTTACTTTTATTGATATAATCTTAATAAGTCATGATTATCATAATTTAAAATTTAAAATCTTATTTACGAATTATTATTTTACAACTTATAATTTCCGTTCCCAATTTGCCAATTCCGACTCTTTGAACTTTTCAATCCAATTCCTCCCGTACCTTTTGACCACAATTCACCTATATTAACTTAATGACCTTCTAATTATTATGTTTTTAACCCGAAACCTCACAAGTAATGTGGACAAAAAAGCAATGCAATGAGAGGTACGAAGAGTTTTGAAAGCAATTTTAACACAAGAAGTGCCGCACAAGAGAGAGAAGAAAGAAAAAGAGAAGAAGAAGATGTTTGTATCTAGTTAAGATCCAATTTGAGTTCCATTATTTGTTAAGGCCAAGTATGTTACCTTAGTACGCTCTTAGGATATATTGCCATTCGATTAATCTTATTCTCATTGTAGTTTCTTTTGGGCTAGATGTATTGAACGTTATATTCAACTGATCATTCACTCGAATTGTAATGAAAGATTTTCAAAGGGGATTACTTTGTATCTGACACTATTTATAATGCATATATATTAAATTTATCCCGCGATTGTTTCATTATTTTAGAAGAGTTTTAGTAAGGTGCAAATTTTAAAAAATTATTTTAATGATAATTAATTTAATCAAATTGATGGATTTTTGATGTTGAGTTGTTTTAAATTAAAAATTAAGTATCAGATTAAAGTAAGTTAGGTCGAGTAGTACTTGATATATAAAGATAATGCTATATTTCTTTGACCCTCCCAATGAGATTGTGGGCCTTGTACGCGGAAATGTCATTTACTGATGCTTCTCTTCTAGAAAATTATTAAAGGCAATAACGGAGCTTAGTCAAAAGCTTACCCGACCGTTTTAACTTTTACATAATTTGGACGATCTTATTATTCTTTACAAAGTTTCACAAAGGATAGTAATTGATACAATTTATATATATTTTTTTAAATT
>JAODPA010104371.1:6776-20662 GCA_025585075.1 Nepenthes mirabilis
GTTGTATTTTACATTTAATGATTTTAATATTATTTTTAAAATAATTAAAAATAATAACTCAAGGATATCTGTAAGGTAAAGTATCTATAATTGTAAATTAATCATCCCCCTTTCAATGATAACTCCATAATTTTGGTAAATTTCCTTCAATAAAAACATAAGAAAAAATGCACGATGCACCACGGAGAAGATGAGTGATTATGCGGTAGGAGATGAAGGCGAAAGAATTAACAAACACACCAAACCTCATGGTTTCTCCCGGTCAAGATGGCCGGCGGCACAAAGGCTGCTCCTATTTTCTCACGTAAAGCTGCTTTGAGGCAACTCTCAGCACATAATCAGGCCGCCGTTTGCCGGGCATTCGGATCAGCCCTGAGATCTGCAGCTCCGTAACCGCTCGGCAAAATCGTGCTCTGTGGAAAGCAAGATTTAAGGAGCTCAAGGAATGGAAGAATGACGCCTCGTTCTGGTTCGAGATCGAGGCATCGGTGGCTGGAAAGTAACGAAACAACATCAATCAATCTCGGTACTCAGATTACGTTAACCACAAGTCCACCATTGTGGTAATGTTCCTCCACATGCCTAAAAGGTCTGAGTAAAAGTATAAAATCAGCTTATTCTATCACGTAGGAGGACGTTTTTGACTCGAATCCATGACCAGTGTATCACACGACCAAAACTCTACAGCTGTGGTAAAGTTCCTCTACATGCCTAAAACGGCCAACTAAAAGCATAAAATCAGCTTGCTGCATTATGCAAGATAATGTTTCCTTGACTCAAATCCATGACCACTGTATAACACAAACTACAACTCTACCATCACGGTAAAGTTCCTTTATTTGCCTAAAAGGTCTAACCAAAAGCAAACAATCAGCTAGCTGCATTATGCAAGAGGGCCTTTGCATAACTCAAACCTACGATAACCGTATCATATGATCACAACTCTAACGTTGCAGTAAAGTTCCTCTGCTTTCCTAAAAAGTCTAACTAAAAGCATAAAATCAGCTTGATGCAATATGAGAGAGGGCTTTTCCATAACCCATGACCACCAAATTACACGATCACAAACCTACCATTGCAGTAAAGTACCTCTAAATGCCTAGAAAATCTAACTAAAAGCAAAAAATCAGCTTTTTCAATCACAGAGAAGCTACAATGTGAAATCAACTTCCAAAGGATACTGGATTGCTGCTTCACTCTGAGAATCATCGTCATACTTTCTTTTCTTAGGTGATGGCGAATGCTTTGGCCTGTTCTTTCCTTTTTTCGTAGTCGGAATAAAGGTTGCTTTAAATGATCGATACCAGTCTTGGAGATTAATGGCATCTTCATGATCATCAGCAAGGCAATACCTTGTACCACAAGTTAAAGGAAAAGCTTTTTGAATGCACAAAGAAACTTCAAATATCTTAGGAAGTAGCTAAGAATTCAGACAAATACAAATCACTCTTTCAATTCTTTTTGTTTCCAGTCTTTGAGGTAGCAATAGAACTTGTTGAACTCCCCATAATTACCATACACACACACACACACACACATAATGAAGAACTTATAGATGCACAAGTGACCACAGATCGTTAATTTGTTGGCACATTTAGCCAAATCGGAGAACAAGTATTGGGAAAGTCTCGTAACGGACCAATACTGTTGTGCACTCATGCGATAAACACTTGATAAATTAGCCGTGGGAGATGAATATATGTATATTAAATGAGTGCGGGTCAATGCACAAAGTTGTTATATCATAGGTCTATGGATTATTAGACATATGCAGCCTTTCACTGCATTATAGAGATGCCGAGAAAGTATATCATGCCAAATTAGGTTCAATGTGCCTAAAATTTCTGTATTTACATATATAATAGATAATTCAAGGAACCCACTCACCTGGCTCATTTAGCTCATTAATATTGTTGCGTTCTGGTTCCACGGGGTCTCGAGGACGTCAGCGAGTTGGAGATGGTGAGGGCAAGTCTACGGATGACTTGCTATGGCCGAGAGATGTGGGATGTTGACCACCCCACAGGATCTCTCGGGGACCAGGCTCGTTAATGAGGGGTGCGTCCAGTCGGATTCGTGGCTTCCAGGCAACACGAGTGAGTGAGGTGTTAGATGCGAGATGAGAACTGAGACCGGATGTTTTAAGTGGAAAACCTCCTCTTGAATGGGGAGGAAAAACCACTAGGCTCAGGGCCTGTAAAGAGTTTCACTATATGGGTTGGAGATTTTACAGAGTACAGTTGTGAGGGTTATTCCCTTCTCTATCTCTCGTTTTGTGTTTATCTCCTAAGGAAACTATGCTCTCTGGGAGCTTTCTTCCACGTCTTTGAGGAGCTGGGCGTGGAGAAGGAAAGGGTTTGCTGGAAGCTTTGGGAGTCGAGGTGACTGGGAAGCTTCTCTCTTTCGTCTCTGATTTTGCGTATTTGTCCACCTCTCCCCTTCTGGTCTTACCCCTTCAAAGGGGCTTTGCCGTGTACTTATAGTGGAAGCTGGGTCGTTGGGGAGTGGACACGTGCCGTCCATCCAACGGTTGAGGTGCTGGACCACTGGCTTTCTTTAGTTCTGCTGACGTGCGGGAATGGCATGCGGACGGCGCCGCTGCAGCCTTTGCGTGTGTCAGATGTGCAGGATTTGGATATCTTCCTCGATTTGACTAGGCATGCTCTGTGAATGCGGCGACTGGCAGTAGGCATAGGCTTTCTTGGAAACCGTCGAAATAGGCCAGTTGGCATTCCAGGTCATAACAAATTTCTAAATTGCGTAGTTGATTTTTGCATATCCATATTTTAATGCATGACATAAAATTGAAGAAACAAGAAAGGAAAACTCTACATAAGTTTAATAATATATATTTTTTCTCTAGTATTAAAAAAATCTAAAAATATGTTTGTATTCAAGTAGAATTTTTAGTTTGATTATGTACAGATTATTGTAAACAATTGATAAAATATGCTATGGCACATCTTAATATATTATAAGTAAAATAGAATGTCGCACCTAATCATCGACGGGGAAGAAAAATGGTGCTCAGCGCCATCTATAGGATTATATGTAAACGACCTACTTACGATTCATAAATAGTAACGTAAAGCCTTTATTTTTGCGAAAACAAGTATAACCTGAGTTTCGATTATTTACACTTTGTTAGTAAAGATGACACCAATTCTTGGTCCCCCAAGTTTCTAGCATGATTAAAGCATATTTCAAACATTGTACAATTTATTATATTGATCATAGCTTAGGATTATGCATCATAAGCTTACGAATTAATGTCATCATTTTCTAATTATTTGATCATGTCATATTCCATCATATTTTTGATATATATATGTGTGTGTGTTTACTTATGACAAATTGTCTTATTGAATAATTGGTTTGTTCTTACTTTTGTTTTTACTAACATTTCGAATTAGAGGGGTCGGGGCTTACTTGCAGGTGGTTCGGATTGAAGAAAGGTTGTTCAAGGATTAGAATTAAGATATTGGATTTCAATTTATGTATTAAAATCAGTTTTAGTTTATTTAGATTCTATTATATTCAGTTTATGATGATGTATAATGTTGGCAATTGAGATTGACTTTGGTGTCATCCAATAGTACATTTGAGTCATGATTTTGATTCTTCCAATTTAACTTGGATGTTTTTCCTTAATCATAATTGAGGTCATGTTTTGCCAGTATTCAGAAGCAACTATTGGGTGTAGCATTCTTAAATCTTGTAATTTAATTTATTATTTTCTTTTAGATCATTGTCGGTATCTGACTTTTCAGGTTTTGGTCAGCGAAATATATATATGATTTTTGAGTAAATAAAGGACAAATCAGATTTTCTTACTTATGGATTAAGAAATTTAATAACCGGACCTCGGGATTGGGGACGTGACACATTGGCTGTCCTATAATTTTCAAGGTTCATTGAAGCTCTGTTTGGAAAAATTTGTGGAAACTGATTGCATCTATTAACTTACAAACAGTTAAGATATTAATAGGAAAGCTAAAATATGCAAGTTCTCACAGCACAAACTAATCTCCCAATTACTTACAGATTGAAGCTTGTCAACATTTTTAAAGCAGATGATCTCATGAAGAGGTAGACACTCCACAGGCCAAACATAATCCCTGTTTAACACGCAAAAAAAATAAAGCCCAATTAAACAACTTCATAAAATTCTCTAAAAATGGCAGTATAGAGCACGAGGCTTCTACATTGTGGGATTTGAGGATGATAAAAAATAGCCAGTCTTACCCGGACAAAGCAGATAGGTTATTTGAGCCCGTGATCTCAAAGCCATGATAGAGTAACTTTATCATTATGCCATGGCTCAACCTTCCTACTATGAAAATTTTCTTGACATAATTATAAAACACATTGCCAGTGAAAAGTCCCTATACTTTCATTTATGCATTATAGTATGGACAATGCTTACATGTTTCACCAGGTTAGCTGGGCTAGGGAATTATATTTCAAGAGAACAGGTGGTTTAGAACGGGATCGTGGACAGAGAGAACAAGCCATTATGGACCAGAAGGCTATGGAGGTTGATAGATGAAAAGGCTAGTCTTTGGAAGTGATGAAGTATAATATTAGGAGGGTCAGAACAGCTGCAGCAAAAAGTTTGCAACTCATGCGTTTGGATATAATCAGTCAAGGTAGGATTTAAAGACTTTGAGAGGTTATTTAGTCATAAAAACTTAAATAGGTCAATCATCTTCCCTAACATGGCATTTGGTCCAAGTAGCAGCTCTTGAGGATCTAGTTTCCAGCTCGCTATAAGCAAATGCTTAGGTTAGTGAGTTTATAAATGTCTGCAGTGGAGAAAAAAAATATCTAAATTCTGAGGATCCAAAGCTTCTTACAATGACTGGGATTTTAAGGGTGCCATTAGCCCTTTGAAGAAATCAGCAATCACAAGATGCAACGGTGTCATTTGTGTACAAATCCAATCAGCTCAATCAATCACAACATAAGCATATTCATACTACTAGTGTCCAGGAGAAAGCAAAATTAATGTACTTTTAAAAGAAAGCAAAATTAATGTACTTTTAAAAGAAAGCAAAATATCACATCCTTACACACAAATGATATTCAAGAAGCACAGCTGCATAGAACAAAGAACTAAATACCATAAGACATCTGAAAGAAAGAAAACAGAGTTGTATTTTTTTACTTTTTCCTTTCTTTAGGGATAAATCACAAGAATTTCTCTCTCCATAAATACTTGATATCAATAAATTAATATATAATATGATCCAGCAGAAGAATGAATATTGGAAATGGCATGGAAGCAAGGAGGACTTAGGCCAATCACACAGTTGCATGTCCAATGTTCATTTCACAGTATAATGAAGTGGCTTGTGGCCCTAAGGCCAGTTGCATTCAAAATTAATATACCATTATAACAAATGGATCCATTTCAAAACAGCTACATACAGGTGATTATGAGGATGGATTCTACTCCATATTGGGACATGCCACAAAATAATGACCCATCATTTTCTTCAGTCAGTGAAAGGCAAAAAACTCAGCTGAAATCATTCTTTCTTCTAGCTAACAGATCGCATAGATGTAAAAGTTCACAGGATTGCAATTTAACATAGAACTTAACTAATTAGAATGTAATAATTATCTGTGCCTCTCAACCAGGACTGCACATATATTAAAGGACGTAGACAGATTACTCAGACAACATATTAACATTTTTCAAATAAAATAGGGCATGAAATCTGAAAAATTAAATGGGCATGTACCCACGGTCCCACACCCTTCACGGCCAAATCATAACTTGAGAATCTTCAACTAGAAGTGCTATATTCCTCAAAAGATATCAGAAGTAAGGCAAATTGAAGGGGATAATGAGATTAAATCAATGAACCTGCTAGAATGTGATTTGATTTTATCTGTTTTGGTTTTCACCTTGTGGTCTCTGGTATGGCTGCTAGAATCCATTTTGTTTATCTGGTGTGGCTATCTCAACTCAGTTTTGGTTTTCGCCTTCTGTTTTGGTTTTCTTCACCTGTTTTGCATATTTAACTGTTTTCAGATCTACTAGGGCTTTCTTGTTCCAAATGAGAGTTCCAAAGACATTTTAAAGCAAATGGATGTTGACAACTTGTTAGCTAATCAATTGGATGGCCTCAGCCATACTTAAGGGAGAGATTCCATATTGTATCTTAATTTTTGGACAGCCTTTGAATTCTTTCCTCAAAGATTTTTGGATGTGTAGATTATGTTCATGATATTTTACCTCAAGTGACCAAGCTTGATGCCAAGTCTTTGCAATGCACTTTCCTTGAACACTCTTAAACTTACAAGGTATATTGGTTTCTTTACTGCAATGGGGCAGTTTCTAGTCTCCTCTTGTGTCATGTTTCTAGATTCTATTCCTTTTACAACCCCCCCCCCCCCAGTGTCTCCCTGGAGTCCACTGTATATCATGCATCCTGATAATGATATTCTGATCTACGAGGTTGTCCATATGTTCTGTGTGATTGTGCCTTGCCCTTCTATCACTCAAACTTATGGCTATGATCCTCATCGGATGTTTGGTTAATATCCTATAGTAGCTCCTAAACCAACATCTGTTGAGTCAATCCCCCATCCACAGATAGTTCCTGACCAAAGGAGTGATTTGACCTTCTAATTGCACTTTGGTAGCATACATGCTCAATTGTGGTGTGATAGAGTCTTGTCAATAATGCATCAAACCTAGTCTTTCATTAATGCACAAAGTATATAAAGGTGGATTGTCATTTTGTCCTTTAAAAGTTTTCGAGCCTAGTTCATATCAAACTATCATGATATATACATGGCTCAGCCATGTCACGAATGTGTTCAGTCCAAGTGGAAAGGATTACTTAGTATCATCTCATCAATTAGTTAGTAAGTGTCAGAAAATTAGGTAGCAAAGTAGATACTTGTAGTTAATTAGTTAGTAAGGTGGTGGCAAGATGATGTCATTAGAGAATGTGTAATGCAATAAATTGGTTACCTTGGCAATGATTCTC
Source organism: Nepenthes mirabilis (assembly GCA_025585075.1). Lineage (NCBI taxonomy): Eukaryota > Viridiplantae > Streptophyta > Magnoliopsida > Caryophyllales > Nepenthaceae > Nepenthes > Nepenthes mirabilis. The sequence goes on from JAODPA010104371.1 coordinate 13,781, forward strand.
TCCCTCCTGGTCTAATTTTCTCTTCTCTATTTCATCTAAAAGTCTTCTCTCTCCCTCCTAGTTCCATCTTGCTTTCTCAAAACTATCATAGCTTCTAGTTATGAAAATGATTTGACAGTTACTTGATAACACAGACACAGGAAGACTAGAGATTAGTTTGCAGATGCTTTTACCAAGCCCTCAATTGAAATTCAAGTTGAACAGATATATAATGAATTTTCTGAATCTCCTGTGCCCCCTCTCTCCCACTCTTCTATTTTCTTTTCTTTTCCACTTACAACGATATTCCAATTTATCCCTGTTGAGTATATCTAGAGGTTCATAGCATCTATGAAAATTCACGGGGGAGGCGGGAACACCAAGCAAAATGGTCATCACACAGAATAACAAGGAACATGTAGAGCAATTATGATTTCTATTACCTTATACTTACTTGATGGAAGATTAATAATGCATTTAATTCATATAGAACAGGTAAAACTACTGCATGGACACAATTTAAATGATTTACCATCTGCAAAACTGCAATCTACCTAACTCTGTGTTTATCAGCCTGACTATGAGAGATAGAATTGGAAAAGTTAGGATATCCTCCAGGCCTCTGTTCACCGTTGCATGTTCCAGAATTCATTACAAAGCTTGAAGGAACAAGTTCCTCACAATAAAAATCTAGCAACCGGATCTTTTTAGTCTTTACAGCTTCATGTTTGCACTGCAACAAATATTCGCACAACAAAAATTAAAGGATCAATGAGAGCGTAAATATGTAGTTTGACCTTCACAGGCAGCTGTCCAAGAAATAGAAGTTAATACAATAGAACACACTGAAACCAAAACTTTGGCAGGTGCTCTCCTAGCAGTTTCATTCTCTCGGTACCAAAAGAGGCAACAAGTTGTGATAAGATCACAAGTTCACAACTAGAAGAGAGTATTTCTTTAGATGTTTACAAAACAATAATTGATAGCACTGAATATATTTAGCATTAATAGCCATTTAATCCAGCAAAATTATACCACAAACATATAGTTTGCATTAATATAATGTACTCATTTTTCAAAACTATAAAAAGATTATAACAAGCAAAAGGAATTGGCCACCTTACCAAAAATGCAGAAATCCAGCTTTTCCAGGACTCCTTCAATTCTGTCAAACCATGAGGAAAATTTTCACCTGTAAGCTCATTCATTCTGCTTGTTATGACATAATTTAAAGAGTCAGTTAGAAAAGCATTCCTCTCATATATAATGGACAGTCAAAGGACGGACATTGCAAGCATTAATCACAAAATATACCTCCTGCAAGAAGGAAGTTTAGAGGCATACTTCAACACTGTGTCCTGTGGAAATCCATTCTTCCCACCAAAAATATGCTGCAATTGTGAACAACTATTTTAAGGTGCAGAAGGAGAGAAGAGCAGGGACAGGAATATAATATAGTCTCCCATGTTGGGCCCCAAAATAAATTTTAGAATCCAACACCAGATCAGCTTTGCTAGAGAGAGAAAATTAGTCTATCAGAAAGCAAGATCTAAAAATGTCAGAAATACTGATGCAAATAGAGGGAGAAGAAGCTGCCTATTACTTACAATAGATAAAGAGTACAAACATGGAATAAACCAAATCAATGTGTTATATCAAAAATATGATGCTAGTGACAAACAACTACATTAGATAGCTAGAGAGATGTGCGTACAGATGTAGAACAGTTTGCTTTTATCAAACTAACAAGAAAACAATTGAAGTACCAAAGCGGAATTTCTGTTTTATACAACATAAAGATCCATCTGATGCATTATTCAGAGTGACATAACATTATAAGTCAAAGAAAGAAGACAAGCAGTAACATAACATTATAAGTCAAAGAAAGAATATAAGCAATAACAAAAATTTGTGGGAAAATTCCCAAAAAGCCAGGACTAAGTTTGATGAAAACAAAGCAAGGGAAGTACAAGGGTGCAGACAGAGTCGAACCTGAAAATCCTCTCCAACAGCAAAATCTTTGAGCAGAAAACTAAGAGGCTGTGTGGAGAAATGCTGCACACAAGCTACCTGGAATGCATTTGTTGGGAATAACATCATTATAGAATAGCATCAAAGTGTATGCACTGCAATAGAGAGAATAGTACCTTTAAACCTCTGATAAAAGAAGTAAATGATCCATCCAAATTCAAGAAATATTTTCTCAGAAAAAGTGCCACCTTGTGGTCAAGAGTGAACCAAGAACATGGATTTAAAAGAACTGATTTGACAATAACATCCATTCTCTCAGCGGGAGATTTTAATATGAACTTAAAAGGGTGCAACCGCTGATGTGCATCCAAATTCAGTACTTTGAGCAGGGCATCCAATGTAGTTGTAACCCCTATTATTAATATGATCGGAATTTTAACTGCCCATTCACTGGTGAAAGAAAATATTTAGCAGTTACAATGCTGCATAGCAAATTAAACATATAACAGCTAGGATGAAAATTTATAAACCACAGCATATATACTTCAACACACAAGAAGTCAGACAATATAAGATCGCTGATATGCTGGACCACTTCTTAATGAACTTAACAATATCATAGCATGCAGACTTCCAAAGGGATTGCTCCCACATGTAAGTGAGAGGGTTATTTGCAGAATACCTCAACATCAGGATAAAATCAGACAGAATTGATCCGCAGCATCTCTCTATATCCCCAATAATCACAACAACTGGGCAATTGTAATCCCTTTGACCACAGTACCATGATGCCAAAATGGACAAATCAGCAGCCTGTTCATCCAACTTAAAAATTAGCCAAGTAAAACCCACATCACTTCTACTCTTTGCTTGATGGTTATAGACCCAGAACTCACATCAAGTGTGACCATCAGAAACTGTCTCAACAAACTTCTCAGACAACCACCGATCCCATTCTTGGCTGAGAAGTCCAACGATGTAAGGTTAGCCACGTAGCATCCTTGAGACTTCAAGTATATGCCGAGATCTTCAAATGTCATCAAATCATCCACAAACTCTATGTTTTCTGCAAATAATACCGAAATTTATTTTTTGAACGTGGAAGATGAGAAAAGAAGCCCTTTTGGCCCATTGAGACCTGTTGGTCTCGCACTACGCTAAGGTAGCAGCCTATCCCTCATCCTGTGAACCGCCCCCCACTCCCTTAGTAATAGAGTTCAACTGAGACCTCGAAGTTGAGATCTCAAGTTGAAACTGTTGGAGTGATCCTATAGGGATGAGGGAAGTAGTCTATATACTAAAACTTGCCTCGGTATGACAACCCCAATCTACAGAAGAAAGGAGGTGTTTTAAGGCGTGTTTAACAACAAGCATACGGTGCTCAGGCAGAAGATAGAAACAATCCAATACATAATGAATGCCAGATCATATGATCAGAGGTAAGGATAAACGTCTCATTTGACTCTTTTCAAAATCATAATAATCAAAAGGTAAGGAAGTGATGAAATAAAAACCAGGAGAAGCATGTATAAGAACATTTCACTCCGAATGACTGAGACAACTCATTCATAAATCAGTGTTATAGACCAAATAATAAACAGAAAAGTCGAAGCTTACTGGTAAATACAAGTCCGGTGAAAATTCGTTTCGATGAGGCATCAACGGCAACAGGATAGGGATGAGTTACTTCAACAAAGCTACATTGCCCGCATGACCTAATCACTTGATATGATTCTTGAATCCAATGATGCACATCTTCAAATACACTTCTGTTGACTTTCCGTAGAACATCCTGCAGTAAATAACATAAAAGTTAGGGCATGCATGGTATTTTGTCGTGAACACGGGAGGCAAAACAATTGGTTTGATATAAACTGAGGAAAATTCTTGCAGCCTTAATCATGGAGTCCTGATTTCAAACATCTTAAGATCACTTATCACACGTCACCTATTCAGTTTGACTATAATAATAGATCTGCAGCCAGAATCTGCCAAGTACTAATTGTTGGAGCACACATCGGTATGCTTAAGCTGTTAGATTACGACCAACTTCCATACCAACCCCTTTTGTCTTACTTACTCTCACACTTGAAATTGGCCCATATACTCGAACACAACTTCCAAAAGATCTTTTCATCCATTGTTTGGATTACATGATAGCACACTTTTCTCAGTTCTCACTGTGCCTTTTCTGTAGCATAAAAAAAATATAGCTCTTGCTTGCTTTTTCGCTCACTGATTTCCTACTCATGCATGCTGCACCACCGGCTTGAAGGATGAATGATGCGGACATCCAAGACAAATATTCGCTTTTATTTACCTTCCAAATATGAAGACTCGCTTTTATTTGTCTTCCAAATTAGTTATAATTTTATTTGATTTTCTTTTTTACTTTTTCAATTATTTGATTATGATTTTATTTCCAATTTTCTTTCACATCGGATTCTCAATATAAGAATCCCTAGGACAGTTGATTGATTAATGAATGAGCGTTTGAGAAATTGATTACAACTGAGCAATTGTGCTTCCCTTCCTCCCCTCTAGTCTAATTTCTTGTCTTTATCCCTCTAATATCTCTTCTTTACTTTCTCCCCTCCTCCCTACATCAATGAATCTCTTGCTTGCAGTTTCATTCATCAATTTCCCGTATGTCACAACAACTAAAGTATTTAACTGCTCATCCGTTATTACAAAGTCTTCATTCAAATTCTTCCACTTGTATATCCAGATTTATCCTCATTCAAATTCTATTATTTAGCAACAATGAAACCCTGTGTGGAAATGTTTATTCCAGATAGAAAACACTCAATTCAAGCTAGCCTAGTTGCCTTGAGCTGAAGTCCTCAAACCAAGCTGTGTGTAATATTTTGAGGATAAGAAATTTTGAAGTGGAACATTTTGTTAGTCTTCTTCGTAAAATGGGTGTTATTCCCATTACCCCTGAAAATCTTTCATTTCTTGTAATCTTTCATCGATGCAAGACTATCCAATTTCAGCATTATATCTCCCCAGGTTTCTTTCTTCTTCCTCTTTTTTTTACATTTCGTCATATGTAAACAAAAACACTTATAGAAACAATATGATAAATTCAAAAAACAATGAAGTGAAAGCAAAGACTCCACAACCTTGATAGTGGATTCGATTTTCGACCACACGATATCAAAAGCTTCTATCCTCAGACGACGTAAGTAATCCTCTTCATAATCTTGAACGGCGATCGCATCCAGCCTCTCGGAAATCTTAGAAGGACTCGGTAATAAGTTGATTTTCCTCCTGGTGCTTGCGCCCGATCCTCTGCTGGAACCCTGACCCTTGTTCAGAACAAAGAAAGGCTGCAAAAAGAGAGAAGAGAAAGAGTAAAGAGTAGTTTCTTAAGCTTCCGCCATTGCAGTAAACAACTATGTGTTGATTTATTCAAAACATTAAGACATCGTGACTCGTTTTTCATCAATGGATGGGCAATGAAGAGAGTTGATAACCCGGAGATCGTTTTCTGGATTTCCGGAAAAAGAAAATGAAGGAGAATCGGTCGTTGCAGATGGCGCCATGTGAAGCTTTTAGGGTTTCTGTGACCTCCCTGAAACTACTCCGCAATCCGTATCCGCTCTCTCACGCACGCTGTGATTGTGGCGTCGATCTCCCTTAATTTTGGCGGGAAACTCATGCACGGCGGTATATTACTCATAAAACTGGGCCTCCGTTGTCAACAAATGGGAGCCCATTGGGCTTCCCCTGTCCTAGTCGTGGGGTCCACTTGGATTGAAGGATGCCGTAGGATTTGCTTGTTTCTATCTTAATTATTTTATCAAAATTTAATAGTAATAATTTAAAAATAAAATAATTATTATTTATTATATTTTTTAAAACAAATTATAATATTAATACTTGGGCATAGTCTAAACAAAGACGCTAAAACCGAACATAGTTAAAGCGAATAACTCAAACACCGAACTGCTTTGAAAATGTCCCCGTCAAAAGTTCTACTGACTGACAAGGTGATTAGATGACCGAAAGCATGGAGACTGAGATAACCAATCTTTTGTTATATACCTCTTTGATCAATTTATTTGTTTCAATAATGTGACCCAGTAAAATATTAATAGAGTATTTAATCCTAACAAACAGTTATACAAAATCAAGAATGACTAGCCATATTAAAATAAGCAGTAACAGCCTAATAGATTTCAAGCAATTACTATTACATGATTACAAAAATAACATAAATTATGATTACGCAGCTATTATAATAGTTGGTAATAAATGTAATGTAACATCTCAACTAATAGGCGTCAAATCACGACCTTACTTGAACAGGATCTGTTCTACAGGTTGTACATCTGTATCATTGAGTTCTAAGGAGACAGAAAATCATGCCTGGTGGATGATTGTTAACCGTGTAATCTGAGCGTGATTATTGGCTAAGATCGGATCCACACGGATTCATTGCAGCATCAGAGGATCGTTTCACCTTACCTTGGTGAGGTGGGAGGTCGCGTGATTGTCTGACAAGTCTTACTTACCAAAAAAAAAAATGTAACAATTAATGACAGGTTATAAAGACGGATTCTCGGCCAATAATAGAAACAATACATACTCTAACATGCAATCAACTATGGCAACTATAATCAAATCTGCGGAGTACAATTCTTTTGACTCACTCGATCCTTCATTCATTGCCTTTTTTTCTTCTTTCCTCTACTTTCCACATCTCTCAATTTTCCTAAAAAAAATACTAATTTGAACACCCTGAAAGCGAATCTTATATACCCATTACTTCTTATTAAATTATTATAATGTACGAGATCAAAATTTATAATTATAAATATTAGACCTGATTTCTTTCGAATCAATCAAAAATTGTGTTCAACTCTCTAATTTATATAACAATGTGGATCTTAGGTACGATTAAAATACTAATTAGATATCAAATCT